>JAVSCE010015519.1:0-23412 GCA_032199065.1 Smutsia gigantea
AGAACTTTTAAAACAAAAGGTTATTCACTTGTCCTAAATTATGTTTTCTCACCTAGTTCAAATCACTTTATGGTACATGAAAATCTCCCCTATGATGTCCAATAACATGCGTGGAGCCAGAGGGTACATTGCTATGAATAAGCTAGGTAGAGAAAGACAAGTGCCAAATGATTTCCCTCATTTGTGGAGCATAACAAGAAAGCAAAACTGAAGGAACAAAATAGCAGCAGACTCAGAGACTCCCAGAAGGAACTAGTGGTTGCCAACGTGGGGGGTGTGGGAGGATGGGTGGGGAAAGTGGGAGAAGGGGATTGAGGGGTATTTTGTCTAGTACACATGGGGTGGGAGATCACAGGGCAACAGTGTATCACAGAGAAGGCAGATATTGAATCTGTGGCATCTTTCGACACTGATGGACAGTGACTGCATTGGGGTATGGGTGGGGACCTAATTACATGGGAAAATGTAGTGGCCGCATAGTTTTTTCTCAAGAAACCTTCATAAGAGTGTATATCAGTAATAACTTAATTAAATAGAAAGATAAACGGAGATATTTTTATCTGTGTGAGAGTCATACTTCTGCACTCCCCCAGAATTACTTCATTACTACTAAACTTCCTCTATAAATTTTTATATATGTTCATTGTAGAACTCAGATTTTCAAAAAGAAAAAGAAAAATACACCGGTACTACAAATTCCATCTGGAACTTCTTTCTGTGGGATAAAAATCTGGCTAGTATTCTCCACATAATTAGCAGGTCAGGTATTTCTCCACCACTTATAAATGACTCACCTCTTCCTACTGATGTGAAATATGATCAGAATCCAGTTCTGGGTCTTATATATATGTGGCAATTTGGGCACTTTCCACTCTGTTCCATTCATTTATCTGTCGTTTCACCTGTTAGGAACACAACAGTCTGTGAAAATTAATAGCACATTTTTGTATCTAGAAGGGCAAACATTTGTTTAATATACAAGACTTTTCTAAATTTCATCACAGCAATACAAGAGAGAAAGCATATGGAACCCCCAATTTTTAAAACCATTATTATTTTTCATTTGATTTATGTGAAATTAAATATAAGAAGAGCACACATTTGGAGAAAATGGAACTTCCTATTCTCAATAGGAAGATTTTTGCCATTTCAAAATGCCTTTCCCAGGCCCGTCAGTGAATAACAGATCTATACGTAGGGGTACACCAATAGAAAGTGGATATTGGATTATACCTAAAAAGTTTGTACAAGTTCACCAGTCAGAAGGATTTTCATTTCAACGAAAGCCTAATGAACAAAGGGACTATGTCAAACTGAAAAGCTTCTCTACACCAAAGGATACCATCACTAGAACAAAAAGACATCCCACAGTATGGGAAAATATATTCATATGTGACATATCCGATAAGGGGTTGACATCCAGATTATATAAAGAGCTCATGCACCTCAACAAACGAAAAGGCAAATAAGCCAATTAAAAAATGGGCAGAGGAGATGAACAGACACTTCTCCAAAGAGAAATTCAGGTGGCCAACAGGCACATGGAAAGATGCTCCACATCGCTAGTCATCAGAGAAATGCAAATTGAAACCACAATGAGATATCACCTCACACCAGTGAGGATGGCTGCCATCCCAAAGACAAACACCAACAAATGTTGGCGAGGATGTGGAGAAAGGGCAAGCCTGCTACACTGCTGGTGGCAATGTAAATTAGTTCAACCATTGTGGAAAGCAGTATGGAGGTTCTGGAAAAAACTCAAAATAGAAATACCATTTGACCCAGGAATCCCACACCTAGGAATGTACCCTAAGAATGCAGCAGCCCAGTATCCAAAAGACACATGCACCCCTATGTTAAATCCCAGCACTATTTACAATAGCCAAGAAATGGGAGACACCTAAGTTTCCATCAGGAGATGAATGGATAAAGAAGATGTGCTACATATACACAATGGAATATTATTCAGCCATAAGAGGAAAACAAATCCTACCACTTGCAACAACATGATGGAGCTAGAGGGTACTTTGCTCATTAAAATAAGCCAGGCGGAGAAAGACACGTATCAAATGATTTCCCTCATATGTGTGGAGTACAAAAACAAAGAAAAAAACTGAAGGAAAAAAAAAACAGCAGCGGACTCACAGAAACCAAGAATGATGGACTAACAGTTACCAAAGGGAAAGGAAAGTCTCTGGGGAACATGGGTGGGAAGGAGGGGTAAGAGGGAAAAACGGGCTGTTACAATCAGTACACATAATGTAGCGGGGCTGGTGATGGGGGGGGATATGGGGAAGGAAGTATAACACAGAGAAGACCAGTAGTGATCCTATAACACCTTTCTGCGTTGATGGACAGTGACTGCAATAGGTTATGTGGTGGTGACTTGATGATAGGGGGAGTCTAGTAACCATAATGTTGCTCATGTAATTGTACATTAATAACAGCAAAATAAAAAGTCTTTAATTTAATTTAAAAAATTGTTTTCTCATTTTTCTCATTATGTATTCTGCACTTTCATGCAGTATTTTTGTTAGGCACTTTTACACCATTAGGCACTTTTCTGTAATATCTAAAACTATGGTATGAAAATGTGTACATTAAAAATAAAATGCTGTCTATACTCCATTTCTCTATTTAGCGATGTTTAGCTACATCACTGAGAAGCTGTCAGTCAAGTGCCCTATCACAATGATGAGTGGGTGTGAAACCACTCTACTCTGTGTCTCTGCTGTTCATAACGTGGACACCGGTGCCGGGCACCTTGTCGGGCTTCTGGGACCCGGGTCCTGCGTGGGGCCTTGGCGTTAGGAGGCTCGGCTCCCCAGGTGAGCCCAGAAGGTGAGCGCATTCCCGGCTCCGCCCACCTCCTCCCAGGCCGCCCCTGGCCTCCTGGCCCCTCTTACCTTTTCTTCTTGTCCGTTTCATTCAAGCCATTTCCCCCCATGAACAGAATCTGCTGCACTCTGGCTACTTTGCCCTTACTGGCAGCCCTGTGGATCTTTCTGACATCTTTGCTTTCGATATGGTACTGGGCCTGGAATTTGACGCTCCAGCAGTCGACCACCACATCAGTGGGATGGACCCAACACGGGTTTCTGAAGGGGCTCCAAGGTGACCAACACTTCAGAACCAGGGTTCCAAAAATCCTCCTCATCCTAAGAAAGCCTCGGGCTTCAGGAAACCTCCGCTCCCCTGCGGCCGTCCGCTGCGCAGTACCAGTGCTGTGTAAGCCTAGAAGCCTGTTGGCAGTTAGCACACAGTAACTGCTAGCAACGCAAGCCCCGCCCCCATGACGTCACAGTGCAGGGCTCGCAGATGCCAACGGTGTGGAGAGCGCATGCGCAGGGCCCAGACAAGGCAAATTTCCGCTGGTGCTTGACAGCACCGTTGGGATCCCTGCAACTTCAGTTGGGGGTGGCTGAGTTGGGAAATTGGCAGGTTGACTAGTCCATATGGAAAAGCTGTGTACGGGGACTAGAGCGGAGTGAAACTTCAGGATGCTGAAGGCCCTCCTCCCCACAAAACGCCCTTCAAAACCTCTAAATCTCCTTATCTGCTGGTTTTTCCTCTTCTACATTCTACTGGGCCTCAGGTGGTCTCCACGGATTCAATAAGGGAAGGCAGTTTCCTTGGTCTCAGAGACTGGGGCGGTGTGTGTCATCAAGTGCAGACTGATGACAAAAGAACGCACGTTCTCTGGTAAAATCTCCAATAAGCCCTCCCTTTTGGGCAAGCCTTAGACTTAGAGTTTTTACTTTGAATTTTCCCCAATTAAATCTTTATTCAACCCAAGACTTATTACTTAAGAACTTTTAAAACAAAACGTTATTCACTTGTCCTAAATTATGTTTTCTCACCTAGTTCAAATCACTTTATGGTACATGAAAATCTCCCCTATGATGTACAATAACATTCGTGGAGCCAGAGGGTACATTGCTATGAATAAGGCAGGTAGAGAAAGACAAGTGCCAAATGATTTCCCTCATTTGTGGAGCATAACAAGAAAGCAAAACTGAAGGAACAAAATAGCAGCAGACTCAGAGACTCCCAGAAGGAACTAGTGGTTGCCAACGTGGGGGGTGTGGGAGGATGGGTGGGGAAAGTGGGAGAAGGGGATTGAGGGGTATTTTGTCTAGTACACATGGGGTGGGAGATCACAGGGACAACAGTGTATCACAGAGAAGGCAGATATTGAATCTGTGGCATCTTACGACACTGATGGACAGTGACTGCATTGGGGTATGGGGGGGACCTGATTACATGGGAAAATGTAGTGGCCACATAGTTTTTTCTCGAGAAACCTTCATAAGAGGGTATATCAGTAATAACTTAATTAAATGAAAAGATAAACGGAGATATTTTTCTCTGTGTGAGAGTCATACTTCTGCACTGCCCCAGAATTACTTCATTACTAGTAAACTTCCACTATAAATTTTTATATATGTTCATTGTAGAACTCAGATTTTTAAAAAGAAAAAGAAAAATACACCGGTACTACAAATTCCATCTGGAACTTCTTTCTGTGGGACAAAAATCTGGCTAGTATTCTCCACATAATTAGCAGGTCAGGTATTTCTCCACCACTTATAAATGACTCACCTCTTCCTACTGATGTGAAATATGATCAGAATCCAGTTCTGGGTCTTATATATATGTGGCAATTTGGGCACTTTCCACTCTGTTCCATTCATTTATCTGTCTTTTCAGCTGTTAGGAACACAACAGTCTGTGACAATTAATAGCACATTTTTGTATCTAGAAGGGCAAACATTTGTTTAATATACAAGACTTTTCTAAATTTCATCACAGCAATACAAGAGAGAAAGCATATGGAACCCCCAATTTTTAAAACCATTATTATTTTTCATTTGATTTATGTGAAATTAAATATAAGAAGAGCACACATTTGGAGAAAATGGAACTTCCTATTCTCAATAGGAAGATTTTTGCCATTTCAAAATTCCTTTCCCAGGTCCGTCAGTGAATAACAGAGCTATACGTAGGGGTACACCAGTAGAAAGTGGATACTGGATTATCCCGAACAAGTTTGTACAAGGTCACCAGTCAGAAGGATTTTCATTTCAACGAAAGCCAAAATGAACAAACGGAACTATGTCAAACTGAAAAGTTTCTGTACACCAAAGGATACCATCACTAGAACAAAAAGACATCCCACAGTATGGGAAAATATATTCATAAATGACATATCCGATACGGGGCTGACATCCAGATTATATAAAGAGCTCATGCACCTCAACAAACGAAAAGGCAAATAAGCCAATTAAAAAATGGGCAGAGGAGATGAACAGATACTTCTCCAAAGAGAAATTCAGGTGGCCAACAGGCACATGGAAAGATGCTCCACATCGCTAGTCATCACAGAAATGCAAATTGAAACCACAATGAGATATCACCGCACACCAGTTAGGATGGCTGCCATCCCAAAGACAAACACCAACAAATGTTGGCGAGGATGTGGAGAAAGGGGAACCCTGCTACACTGTTGGTGGCAATGTAAATTAGTTCAACCATTGTGGAAAGCAGTATGGAGGTTCCGGAAAAAACTCAAAATAGTAATACCACTTGACCCAGGAATCCCACTCCTAGGAATGTACACTAAGAATGAAGCAGCCAAGTATCCAAAAGACACATGCACCCCTATGTTAAATCCCAGCACTATTTACAATAGCCAAGAAATGGGAGACACCTAAGTGTCCATCAGGAGATGAATGGATAAAGAAGATGTGCTACATATACACAATGGAATATTATTCAGCCATAAGAGGAAAACAAATCCTACCACTTGCAACAACATGATGGTGCTAAAGGCTACTTTGCTCATTGAAATAAGCCAGGCGGAGAAAGACACGTATCAAATGATTTCCCTCATATGTGTGGAGTACAAGAACAAAGAAAAAACTGAAGGAAAACAAAAACACCAGCGGACTCACAGAAACCAAGAATGATGGACTAACAGTTACCAAAGGGAAAGGAATGTCTCTGGGGAACATGGGTGGTTAGGGAGGGGTAAGGGGGACAAACGGGCTGTTACAATCAGTATACATAATGTAGCGGGGGTGGTGGTGGGGGGGTTTATGGGGACGGAAGTATAACACAGAGAAGACCAGTAGTGATCCTATAACATCTTTCTGCGTTGATGGACAGTGACTGCAGTAGGTTATGTGGTGGTGACTTGATGATAGGGGGAGTCTAGTAACCATAATGTTACTCATGTAATTGGATATTAATAACAGCAAAATAAAAAGTCTTTAGTTAAAAAAATTGTTTTCTCATTTTTCTCATTATGTATTCTGCACTTTCATGCAGTATTTTTGTTAGGCACTTTTACACCATTATGCACTTTTCTATAATATCTAAAACTATGGTATGAAAATGTGTACATTAAAAATAAAATGCTGTCTATACTCCATTTCTCTATTTAGCGATGTTTAGCTACATCACTGAGAAGCTGTCAGTCAAGTGCCCTATCACAATGATGAGTGGGTGTGAAACCACTCTACTCTGTGTCTCTGCTGTTCATAACGTGGACACCGGTGCCGGGCACCTTGTCGGGCTTCTGGGACCCGGGTCCTGCGTGGGGCCTTGGCGTTAGGAGGCTCGGCTCCCCAGGTGAGCCCAGAAGGTGAGCGCATTCCCGGGTCCGCCCACCTCCTCCCAGGCCGCCCCTGGCCTCCTGGCCCCTCTAACCTTTTCTTCTTGTCCGTTTCATTCAAGCCATTTCCCCCCATGAACAGAATCTGCTGCACTCTGGCTACTTTGCCCTTACTGGCAGCCCTGTGGATCTTTCTGACATCTTTGCTTTCGATATGGTACTGGGCCTGGAATTTGACGCTCCAGCAGTCGACCACCACATCAGTGGGATGGACACAACACGGGTTTCTGAAGGGGCTCCAAGGTGACCAACACTTCACAACCAGGGTTCCAAAAATCCTCCTCATCCTAAGAAAGCCTCGGGCTTCAGGAAACCTCCGCTCCCCTGCGGCCGTCCGCTGCGCAGTACCAGTGCTGTGTAAGCCTAGAAGCCTGTTGGCAGTTAGCACACAGTAACTGCTGGCAACGCAAGCCCCGCGCCCATGACGTCACAGTGCAGGGCTCGCAGAGGCCAACGGTGTGGAGAGCGCATGCGCAGGGCCCAGACAAGGCAAATTTCCGCTGGTGCTTGACAGCAGCGTTGGGATCCCTGCAACTTCAGTGGGGGGTGGCTGAGTTGGGAAATTGGCAGGTTGACTAGTCCATATGGAAAAGCTGTGTACGGGGACTAGAGCGGAGTGAAACTTCAGGATGCTGAAGGCCCTCCTCCCCACAAAACGCCCCTCAAAACCTCTAAATCTCCTTATCTGCTGGTTTTTCCTCTTCTACATTCTACTGGGCCTCAGGTGGTCTCCACGGATTCAATAAGGGAAGGCAGTTTCCTTGGTCTCAGAGACTGGGGCGGTGTGTGTCATCAAGTGCAGACTGATGACAAAAGAATGCACGTTCTCTGGTAAAATCTCCAATAAGCCCTCCCTTTTGGGCAAGCCTTAGACTTAGAGTTCTTTACTTTGATTTTCCCCAATTAAATCTTTATTCAACCCAAGACTTATTACTTAAGAACTTTTAAAACAAAAGGTTATTCACTTGTCCTAAATTATGTTTTCTCACCTAGTTCAAATCACTTTATGGTACATGAAAATCTCCCCTATGATGTACAATAACATTCGTGGAGCCAGAGGGTACATTGCTATGAATAAGCCAGGTAGAGAAAGACAAGTGCCAAATGATTTCCCTCATTTGTGGAGCATAACAAGAAAGCAAAACTGAAGGAACAAAATAGCAGCAGACTCAGAGACTCCCAGAAGGAACTAGTGGTTGCCAACGTGGGGGGTGTGGGAGGATGGGTGGGGAAAGTAGGAGAAGGGGATTGAGGGGTATTTTGTCTAGTACACATGGGGTGGGAGATCACAGGGACAACAGTGTATCACAGAGAAGGCAGATATTGAATCTGTGGCATCTTACGACACTGATGGACAGTGACTGCATTGGGGTATGGGTGGGGACCTGATTACATGGGAAAATGTAGTGGCCGCATAGTTTTTTCTCAAGAAACCTTCATAAGAGTGTATATCAGTAATAACTTAATTAAATAAAAAGATAAACGGAGATATTTTTATCTGTGTGAGAGTCATACTTCTGCACTCCCCCAGAATTACTTCATTACTACTAAACTTCCTCTATAAATTTTTATATATGTTCATTGTAGAACTCAGATTTTCAAAAAGAAAAAGAAAAATACACCGGTACTACAAATTCCATCTGGAACTTCTTTCTGTGGGATAAAAATCTGGCTAGTATTCTCCACATAATTAGCAGGTCAGGTATTTCTCCACCACTTATAAATGACTCACCTCTTCCTACTGATGTGAAATATGATCAGAATCCAGTTCTGGGTCTTATATATATGTGGCAATTTGGGCACTTTCCACTCTGTTCCATTCATTTATCTGTCGTTTCACCTGTTAGGAACACAACAGTCTGTGAAAATTAATAGCACATTTTTGTATCTAGAAGGGCAAACATTTGTTTAATATACAAGACTTTTCTAAATTTCATCACAGCAATACAAGAGAGAAAGCATATGGAACCCCCAATTTTTAAAACCATTATTATTTTTCATTTGATTTATGTGAAATTAAATATAAGAAGAGCACACATTTGGAGAAAATGGAACTTCCTATTCTCAATAGGAAGATTTTTGCCATTTCAAAATTCCTTTCCCAGGCCCGTCAGTGAATAACAGATCTATACGTAGGGGTACACCAGTAGAAAGTGGATATTGGATTATACCTAAAAAGTTTGTACAAGTTCACCAGTCAGAAGGATTTTCATTTCAACGAAAGCCAAAATGAACAAAGGGACTATGTCAAACTGAAAAGCTTCTCTACACCAAAGGATACCATCACTAGAACAAAAAGACATCCCACAGTATGGGAAAATATATTCATAAATGACATATCCGATAAGGGGTTGACATCCAAATTATATAAAGAGCTCATGCACCTCAACAAACGAAAAGGCAAATAAGCCAATTAAAAAATGGGCAGAGGAGATGAACAGACACTTCTCCAAAGAGAAATTCAGGTGGCCAACAGGCACATGGAAAGATGCTCCACATCGCTAGTCATCAGAGAAATGCAAATTGAAACCACAATGAGATATCACCTCACACCAGTGAGGATGGCTGCCATCCCAAAGACAAACACCAACAAATGTTGGCGAGGATGTGGAGAAAGGGCAAGCCTGCTACACTGCTGGTGGCAATGTAAATTAGTTCAACCATTGTGGAAAGCAGTATGGAGGTTCTGGAAAAAACTCAAAATAGAAATACCATTTGACCCAGGAATCCCACACCTAGGAATGTACCCTAAGAATGCAGCAGCCCAGTATCCAAAAGACACATGCACCCCTATGTTAAATCCCAGCACTATTTACAATAGCCAAGAAATGGGAGACACCTAAGTGTCCATCAGGAGATGAATGGATAAAGAAGATGTGCTACATATACACAATGGAATATTATTCAGCCATAAGAGGAAAACAAATCCTACCACTTGCAACAACATGATGGAGCTAGAGGGTACTTTGCTCATTGAAATAAGCCAGGCGGAGAAAGACACGTATCAAATGATTTCCCTCATATGTGTGGAGTACAAAAACAAAGAAAAAAACTGAAGGAAAAAAAAAACAGCAGCGGACTCACAGAAACCAAGAATGATGGACTAACAGTTACCAAAGGGAAAGGAAAGTCTCTGGGGAACATGGGTGGGAAGGAGGGGTAAGGGGGAAAAACGGGCTGTTACAATCAGTACACATAATGTAGCGGGGCTGGTGGTGGTGGGGGGATATGGGGACGGAAGTATAACACAGAGAAGACCAGTAGTGATCCTATAACACCTTTCTGCGTTGATGGACAGTGACTGCAATAGGTTATGTGGTGGTGACTTGATGATAGGGGGAGTCTAGTAACCATAATGTTGCTCATGTAATTGTACATTAATAACAGCAAAATAAAAAGTCTTTAATTTAATTTAAAAAATTGTTTTCTCATTTTTCTCATTATGTATTCTGCACTTTCATGCAGTATTTTTGTTAGGCACTTTTACACCATTAGGCACTTTTCTGTAATATCTAAAACTATGGTATGAAAATGTGTACATTAAAAATAAAATGCTGTCTATACTCCATTTCTCTATTTAGCGATGTTTAGCTACATCACTGAGAAGCTGTCAGTCAAGTGCCCTATCACAATGATGAGTGGGTGTGAAACCACTCTACTCTGTGTCTCTGCTGTTCATAACGTGGACACCGGTGCCGGGCACCTTGTCGGGCTTCTGGGACCCGGGTCCTGCGTGGGGCCTTGGCGTTAGGAGGCTCGGCTCCCCAGGTGAGCCCAGAAGGTGAGCGCATTCCCGGCTCCGCCCACCTCCTCCCAGGCCGCCCCTGGCCTCCTGGCCCCTCTAACCTTTTCTTCTTGTCCGTTTCATTCAAGCCATTTCCCCCCATGAACAGAATCTGCTGCACTCTGGCTACTTTGCCCTTACTGGCAGCCCTGTGGATCTTTCTGACATCTTTGCTTTCGATATGGTACTGGGCCTGGAATTTGACGCTCCAGCAGTCGACCACCACATCAGTGGGATGGACACAACACGGGTTTCTGAAGGGGCTCCAAGGTGACCAACACTTCACAACCAGGGTTCCAAAAATCCTCCTCATCCTAAGAAAGCCTCGGGCTTCAGGAAACCTCCGTTCCCCTGCGGCCGTCCGCTGCGCAGTACCAGTGCTGTGTAAGCCTAGAAGCCTGTTGGCAGTTAGCACACAGTAACTGCTGGCAACGCAAGCCCCGCGCCCATGACGTCACAGTGCAGGGCTCGCAGAGGCCAACGGTGTGGAGAGCGCATGCGCAGGGCCCAGACAAGGCAAATTTCCGCTGGTGCTTGACAGCAGCGTTGGGATCCCTGCAACTTCAGTGGGGGGTGGCTGAGTTGGGAAATTGGCAGGTTGACTAGTCCATATGGAAAAGCTGTGTACGGGGACTAGAGCGGAGTGAAACTTCAGGATGCTGAAGGCCCTCCTCCCCACAAAACGCCCCTCAAAACCTCTAAATCTCCTTATCTGCTGGTTTTTCCTCTTCTACATTCTACTGGGCCTCAGGTGGTCTCCACGGATTCAATAAGGGAAGGCAGTTTCCTTGGTCTCAGAGACTGGGGCGGTGTGTGTCATCAAGTGCAGACTGATGACAAAAGAATGCACGTTCTCTGGTAAAATCTCCAATAAGCCCTCCCTTTTGGGCAAGCCTTAGACTTAGAGTTCTTTACTTTGATTTTTCCCCAATTAAATCTTTATTCAACCCAAGACTTATTACTTAAGAACTTTTAAAACAAAAGGTTATTCACTTGTCCTAAATTATGTTTTCTCACCTAGTTCAAATCACTTTATGGTACATGAAAATCTCCCCTATGATGTACAATAACATTCGTGGAGCCAGAGGGTACATTGCTATGAATAAGCCAGGTAGAGAAAGACAAGTGCCAAATGATTTCCCTCATTTGTGGAGCATAACAAGAAAGCAAAACTGAAGGAACAAAATAGCAGCAGACTCAGAGACTCCCAGAAGGAACTAGTGGTTGCCAACGTGGGGGGTGTGGGAGGATGGGTGGGGAAAGTAGGAGAAGGGGATTGAGGGGTATTTTGTCTAGTACACATGGGGTGGGAGATCACAGGGACAACAGTGTATCACAGAGAAGGCAGATATTGAATCTGTGGCATCTTACGACACTGATGGACAGTGACTGCATTGGGGTATGGGTGGGGACCTGATTACATGGGAAAATGTAGTGGCCGCATAGTTTTTTCTCAAGAAACCTTCATAAGAGTGTATATCAGTAATAACTTAATTAAATAAAAAGATAAACGGAGATATTCTTATCTGTGTGAGAGTCATACTTCTGCACTCCCCCAGAATTACTTCATTACTACTAAACTTCCTCTATAAATTTTTATATATGTTCATTGTAGAACTCAGATTTTCAAAAAGAAAAAGAAAAATACACCGGTACTACAAATTCCTTCCTGAACTTCTATCTGTGGGATAAAAATCTGGCTAGTATTCTCCACATAATTAGCAGGTCAGGTATTTCTCCACCACTTATAAATGACTCACCTCTTCCTACTGATGTGAAATATGATCAGAATCCAGTTCTGGGTCTTATATATATGTGGCAATTTGGGCACTTTCCACTCTGTTCCATTCATTTATCTGTCGTTTCACCTGTTAGGAACACAACAGTCTGTGAAAATTAATAGCACATTTTTGTATCTAGAAGGGCAAACATTTGTTTAATATACAAGACTTTTCTAAATTTCATCACAGCAATTCAAGAGAGAAAGCATATGGAACCCCCAATTTTTAAAACCATTATTATTTTTCATTTGATTTATGTGAAATTAAATATAAGAAGAGCACACATTTGGAGAAAATGGAACTTCCTATTCTCAATAGGAAGATTTTTGCCATTTCAAAATGCCTTTCCCAGGCCCGTCAGTGAATAACAGATCTATACGTAGGGGTACACCAATAGAAAGTGGATATTGGATTATACCTAAAAAGTTTGTACAAGTTCACCAGTCAGAAGGATTTTCATTTCAACGAAAGCCTAATGAACAAAGGGACTATGTCAAACTGAAAAGCTTCTCTACACCAAAGGATACCATCACTAGAACAAAAAGACATCCCACAGTATGGGAAAATATATTCATATGTGACATATCCGATAAGGGGTTGACATCCAGATTATATAAAGACCTCATGCACCTCAACAAACGAAAAGGCAAATAAGCCAATTAAAAAATGGGCAGAGGAGATGAACAGACACTTCTCCAAAGAGAAATTCAGGTGGCCAACAGGCACATGGAAAGATGCTCCACATCGCTAGTCATCAGAGAAATGCAAATTGAAACCACAATGAGATATCACCTCACACCAGTGAGGATGGCTGCCATCCCAAAGACAAACACCAACAAATGTTGGCGAGGATGTGGAGAAAGGGCAAGCCTGCTACACTGCTGGTGGCAATGTAAATTAGTTCAACCATTGTGGAAAGCAGTATGGAGGTTCTGGAAAAAACTCAAAATAGAAATACCATTTGACCCAGGAATCCCACACCTAGGAATGTACCCTAAGAATGCAGCAGCCCAGTATCCAAAAGACACATGCACCCCTATGTTAAATCCCAGCACTATTTACAATAGCCAAGAAATGGGAGACACCTAAGTTTCCATCAGGAGATGAATGGATAAAGAAGATGTGCTACATATACACAATGGAATATTATTCAGCCATAAGAGGAAAACAAATCCTACCACTTGCAACAACATGATGGAGCTAGAGGGTACTTTGCTCATTAAAATAAGCCAGGCGGAGAAAGACACGTATCAAATGATTTCCCTCATATGTGTGGAGTACAAAAACAAAGAAAAAAACTGAAGGAAAAAAAAAACAGCAGCGGACTCACAGAAACCAAGAATGATGGACTAACAGTTACCAAAGGGAAAGGAAAGTCTCTGGGGAACATGGGTGGGAAGGAGGGGTAAGAGGGAAAAACGGGCTGTTACAATCAGTACACATAATGTAGCGGGGCTGGTGATGGGGGGGGATATGGGGAAGGAAGTATAACACAGAGAAGACCAGTAGTGATCCTATAACACCTTTCTGCGTTGATGGACAGTGACTGCAATAGGTTATGTGGTGGTGACTTGATGATAGGGGGAGTCTAGTAACCATAATGTTGCTCATGTAATTGTACATTAATAACAGCAAAATAAAAAGTCTTTAATTTAATTTAAAAAATTGTTTTCTCATTTTTCTCATTATGTATTCTGCACTTTCATGCAGTATTTTTGTTAGGCACTTTTACACCATTAGGCACTTTTCTGTAATATCTAAAACTATGGTATGAAAATGTGTACATTAAAAATAAAATGCTGTCTATACTCCATTTCTCTATTTAGCGATGTTTAGCTACATCACTGAGAAGCTGTCAGTCAAGTGCCCTATCACAATGATGAGTGGGTGTGAAACCACTCTACTCTGTGTCTCTGCTGTTCATAACGTGGACACCGGTGCCGGGCACCTTGTCGGGCTTCTGGGACCCGGGTCCTGCGTGGGGCCTTGGCGTTAGGAGGCTCGGCTCCCCAGGTGAGCCCAGAAGGTGAGCGCATTCCCGGCTCCGCCCACCTCCTCCCAGGCCGCCCCTGGCCTCCTGGCCCCTCTTACCTTTTCTTCTTGTCCGTTTCATTCAAGCCATTTCCCCCCATGAACAGAATCTGCTGCACTCTGGCTACTTTGCCCTTACTGGCAGCCCTGTGGATCTTTCTGACATCTTTGCTTTCGATATGGTACTGGGCCTGGAATTTGACGCTCCAGCAGTCGACCACCACATCAGTGGGATGGACCCAACACGGGTTTCTGAAGGGGCTCCAAGGTGACCAACACTTCACAACCAGGGTTCCAAAAATCCTCCTCATCCTAAGAAAGCCTCGGGCTTCAGGAAACCTCCGCTCCCCTGCGGCCGTCCGCTGCGCAGTACCAGTGCTGTGTAAGCCTAGAAGCCTGTTGGCAGTTAGCACACAGTAACTGCTGGCAACGCAAGCCCCGCCCCCATGACGTCACAGTGCAGGGCTCGCAGAGCCAACGGTGTGGAGAGCGCATGCGCAGGGCCCAGACAAGGCAAATTTCCGCTGGTGCTTGACAGCAGCGTTGGGATCCCTGCAACTTCAGTGGGGGGTGGCTGAGTTGGGAAATTGGCAGGTTGACTAGTCCATATGGAAAAGCTGTGTACGGGGACTAGAGCGGAGTGAAACTTCAGGATGCTGAAGGCCCTCCTCCCCACAAAACGCCCCTCAAAACCTCTAAATCTCCTTATCTGCTGGTTTTTCCTCTTCTACATTCTACTGGGCCTCAGGTGGTCTCCACGGATTCAATAAGGGAAGGCAGTTTCCTTGGTCTCAGAGACTGGGGCGGTGTGTGTCATCAAGTGCAGACTGATGACAAAAGAATGCACGTTCTCTGGTAAAATCTCCAATAAGCCCTCCCTTTTGGGCAAGCCTTAGACTTAGAGTTCTTTACTTTGATTTTCCCCCAATTAAATCTTTATTCAACCCAAGACTTATTACTTAAGAACTTTTAAAACAAAAGGTTATTCACTTGTCCTAACTTATGTTTTCTCACCTAGTTCAAATCACTTTATGGTACATAAAAATCTCTCCTATGATGTCCAATAACATGCGTGGAGCCAGAGGGTACATTGCTATGAATAAGCCAGGTAGAGAAAGACAAGTGCCAAATGATTTCCCTCATTTGTGGAGCATAACAAGAAAGCAAAACTGAAGGAACAAAATAGCAGCAGACTCAGAGACTCCCAGAAGGAACTAGTGGTTGCCAACGTGGGGGGTGTGGGAGGATGGGTGGGGAAAGTGGGAGAAGGGGATTGAGGGGTATTTTGTCTAGTACACATGGGGTGGGGGATCACAGGGACAACAGTGTATCACAGAGAAGGCAGATATTGAATCTGTGGCATCTTACGACACTGATGGACAGTGACTGCATTGGGGTATGGGTGGGGACCTGATTACATGGGAAAATGTAGTGGCCACATAGTTTTTTCTCGAGAAACCTTCATAAGAGTGAATATCAGTAATAACTTAATTAAATAAAAAGATAAACGGAGATATTTTTATCTGTGTGAGAGTCATACTTCTGCACTCCCCCAGAATTACTTCATTACTACTAAACTTCCACTATAAATTTTTATATATGTTCATTGTAGAACTCAGATTTTTAAAAAGAAAAAGAAAAATACACCGGTACTACAAATTCCATCTGGAACTTCTTTCTGTGGGATAAAAATCTGGCTAGTATTCTCCACATAATTAGCAGGTCAGGTATTTCTCCACCACTTAAAATGACTCACCTCTTCCTACTGATGTGAAATATGATCAGAATCCAGTTCTGGGTCTTACATATATGTGGCAATTTGGGCACTTTCCACTCTGTTCCATTCATTTATCTGTCTTTTCACCTGTTAGGAACACAACAGTCTGTGAAAATTAATAGCACATTTTTGTATCTAGAAGGGTAAACATTTGTTTAATATACAAGACTTTTCTAAATTTCATCACAGCAATACAAGAGAGAAAGCATATGGAACCCCCAATTTTTAAAACCATTATTATTTTTCATTTGATTTATGTGAAATTAAATATAAGAAGAGCACACATTTGGAGAAAATGGAACTTCCTATTCTCAATAGGAAGATTTTTGCCATTTCAAAATTCCTTTCCCAGGCCCGTCAGTGAATAACAGATCTATACGTAGGGGTACACCAGTAGAAAGTGGATATTGGATTATACCTAAAACGTTTGTACAAGTTCACCAGTCAGAAGGATTTTCATTTCAACGAAAGCCAAAATGAACAAACGGGACTATGTCAAACTGAAAAGCTTCTCTACACCAAAGGATACCATCACTAGAACAAAAAGACATCCCACAGTATGGAAAAATATATTCATAAATGACATATCCGATAAGGGGTTGACATCCAAATTATATAAAGAGCTCATGCACCTCAACAAACGAAAAGGCAAATAAGCCAATTAAAAAATGGGCAGAGGAGATGAACAGACACTTCTCCAAAGAGAAATTCAGGTGGCCAACAGGCACATGGAAAGATGCTCCACATCGCTAGTCATCAGAGAAATGCAAATTGAAACCACAATGAGATATCACCTCACACCAGTTAGGATGGCTGCCATCCCAAAGACAAACACCAACAAATGTTGGCGAGGATGTGGAGAAAGGGGAACCCTGCTACACTGCTGGTGGCAATGTAAATTAGTTCAACCATTGTGGAAAGCAGTATGGAGGTTCCGGAAAAAACTCAAAATAGAAATACCATTGGACCCAGGAATCCCACTCCTAGGAATGTACCCTAAGAATGCAGCAGCCCAGTATCCAAAAGACACATGCACCCCTATGTTAAATCCCAGCACTATTTACAATAGCCAAGAAATGGGAGACACCTAAGTGTCCATCAGGAGATGAATGGATAAAGAAGATGTGCTACATATACACAATGGAATATTATTCAGCCATAAGAGGAAAACAAATCCTACCACTTGCAACAACATGATGGAGCTAGAGGGTACTTTGCTCATTGAAATAAGCCAGGCGGAGAAAGACACGTATCAAATGATTTCCCTCATATGTGTGGAGTACAAGAACAAAGAAAAAAACTGAAGGAAAAAAAAAACAGCAGCGGACTCACAGAAACCAAGAATGATGGACTAACAGTTACCAAAGGGAAAGGAAAGTCTCTGGGGAACATGGGTGGGAAGGAGGGGTAAGGGGGAAAAACGGGCTGTTACAATCAGTACACATAATGTAGCGGGGGTGGTGGTGGTGGGGGATATGGGGACGGAAGTATAACACAGAGAAGACCAGTAGTGATCCTATAACACCTTTCTGCGTTGATGGACAGTGACTGCAATAGGTTATGTGGTGGTGACTTGATGATAGGGGGAGTCTAGTAACCATAATGTTGCTCATGTAATTGTGCATTAATAACAGCAAAATAAAAAGTCTTTAATTTAATTTAAAAAATTGTTTTCTCATTTTTCTCATTATGTATTCTGCACTTTCATGCAGTATTTTTGTTAGGCACTTTTACACCATTATGCACTTTTCTGTAATATCTAAAACTATGGTATGAAAATGTGTACATTAAAAATAAAATGCTGTCTATACTCCATTTCTCTATTTAGCGATGTTTAGCTACATCACTGAGAAGCTGTCAGTCAAGTGCCCTATCACAATGATGAGTGGGTGTGAAACCACTCTACTCTGTGTCTCTGCTGTTCATAACGTGGACACCGGTGCCGGGCACCTTGTCGGGCTTCTGGGACCCAGGTCCTGCGTGGGGCCTTGGCGTTAGGAGGCTCGGCTCCCCAGGTGAGCCCAGAAGGTGAGCGCATTCCCGGGTCCGCCCACCTCCTCCCAGGCCGCCCCTGGCCTCCTGGCCCCTCTTACCTTTTCTTCTTGTCCGTTTCATTCAAGCCATTTCCCCCCATGAACAGAATCTGCTGCACTCTGGCTACTTTGCCCTTACTGGCAGCCCTGTGGATCTTTCTGACATCTTTGCTTTCGATATGGTACTGGGCCTGGAAGTTGACGCTCCAGCAGTCGACCACCACATCAGTGGGATGGACCCAACACGGGTTTCTGAAGGGGCTCCAAGGTGACCAACACTTCAGAACCAGGGTTCCAAAAATCCTCCTCATCCTAAGAAAGCCTCGGGCTTCAGGAAACCTCCGCTCCCCTGCGGCCGTCCGCTGCGCAGTACCAGTGCTGTGTAAGCCTAGAAGCCTGTTGGCAGTTAGCACACAGTAACTGCTGGCAGCGCAAGCCCCGCTCCATGACGTCACAGTGCAGGGCTCGCAGAGGCCAACGGTGTGGAGAGCGCATGCGCAGGGCCCTGACAAGGCAAATTTCCGCTGGTGCTTGACAGCAGCGTTGGGATCCCTGCAACTTCAGTGGGGGGTGGCTGAGTTGGGAAATTGGCAGGTTGACTAGTCCATATGGAAAAGCTGTGTACGGGGACTAGAGCGGAGTGAAACTTCAGGATGCTGAAGGCCTCCTCCCCACAAAACGCCCCTCAAAACCTCTAAATCTCCTTATCTGCTGGTTTTTCCTCTTCTACATTCTACTGGGCCTCAGGTGGTCTCCACGGATTCAATAAGGGAAGGCAGTTTCCTTGGTCTCAGAGACTGGGGCGGTGTGTGTCATCAAGTGCAGACTGATGACAAAAGAATGCACGTTCTCTGGTAAAATCTCCAATAAGCCCTCCCTTTTGGGCAAGCCTTAGACTTAGAGTTCTTTACTTTGATTTTCCCCCAATTAAATCTTTATTCAACCCAAGACTTATTACTTAAGAACTTTTAAAACAAAAGGTTATTCACTTGTCCTAAATTATGTTTTCTCACCTAGTTCAAATCACTTTATGGTACATAAAAATCTCTCCTATGATGTCCAATAACATTCGTGGAGCCAGAGGGTACATTGCTATGAATAAGCCAGGTAGAGAAAGACAAGTGCCAAATGATTTCCCTCATTTGTGGAGCATAACAAGAAAGCAAAACTGAAGGAACAAAATAGCAGCAGACTCAGAGACTCCCAGAAGGAACTAGTGGTTGCCAACGTGGGGGGTGTGGGAGGATGGGTGGGGAAAGTGGGAAAAGGGGATTGAGGGGTATTTTGTCTAGAACACATGGGGTGGGAGATCACAGGGACAACAGTGTATCACAGAGAAGGCAGATATTGAATCTGTGGCATCTTACGACACTGATGGACAGTGACTGCATTGGGGTATGGGGGGGACCTGATTACATGGGAAAATGTAGTGGCCACATTGTTTTTTCTCGAGAAACCTTCATAAGAGTGTATATCAGTAATAACTTAATTAAATAAAAAGATAAACGGAGATATTTTTATCTGTGTGAGAGTCATACTTCTGCTCTCAACCAGAATTACTTCATTACTACTAAACTTCCACTATAAATTTTTATATATGTTCATTGTAGAACTCAGATTTTTAAAAAGAAAAAGAAAAATACACCGGTACTACAAATTCCATCTGGAACTTCTTTCTGTGGGGCAAAAATCTGGCTAGTATTCTCCACATAATTAGCAGGTCAGGTATTTCTCCACCACTTATAAATGACTCACCTCTTCCTACTGATGTGAAATATGACCAGAATCCAGGTCTGGGTCTTATATATATGTGGCAATTTGCGCACTTTCCACTCTGTTCCATTCATTTATCTGTCTTTTCAGCTGTTAGGAACACAACAGTCTGTGACAATTAATAGCACATTTTTGTATCTAGAAGGGCAAACATTTGTTTAATATACAAGACTTTTCTAAATTTCATCACAGCAATACAAGAGAGATAGCATATGGAACCCCCAATTTTTAAAACCATTATTATTTTTCATTTGATTTATGTGAAATTAAATATAAGAAGAGCACACATTTGGAGAAAATGGAACTTCCTATTCTCAATAGGAAGATTTTTGCCATTTCAAAATTCCTTTCCCAGGTCCGTCAGTGAATAACAGAGCTATACGTAGGGGTACACCAGTAGAAAGTGGATACTGGATTATCCCGAAAAAGTTGGTACAAGGTCACCAGTCAGAAGGATTTTCATTTCAACGAAAGCCAAAATGAACAAACGGGACTATGTCAAACTGAAAAGTTTCTGTACACCAAAGGATACCATCACTAGAACAAAAAGACATTCCACAGTATGGGAAAATATATTCATAAATGACATATCCGATAAGGGGTTGACATCCAGATTATATAAAGAGCTCATGCACCTCAACAAACGAAAAGGCAAATAAGCCAATTAAAAAATGGGCAGAGGAGATGAACAGACACTTCTCCAAAGAGAAATTCAGGTGGCCAACAGGCACATGGAAAGATGCTCCACATCGCTAGTCATCAGAGAAATGCAAATTGAAACCACAATGAGATATCACCGCACACCAGTTAGGATGGCCGCCATCCCAAAGACAAACACCAACAAATGTTGGCGAGGATGTGGAGAAAGGGGAACCCTGCTACACTGCTGGTGGCAATGTAAATTAGTTCAACCATTGTGGAAAGCAGTATGGAGGTTCCGGAAAAAACTCAAAATAGTAATACCACTTGACCCAGGAATCCCACTCCTAGGAATGTACACTAAGAATGAAGCAGCCCAGTATCCAAAAGACACATGCACCCCTATGTTAAATCCCAGCACTATATACAATAGCCAAGAAATGGGAGACACCTAAGTTTCCATCAGGAGATGAATGGATAAAGAACATGTGCTACATATACACAATGGAATATTATTCAGCCATAAGAGGAAAACAAATCCTACCACTTGCAACAACATGATGGAGCTAGAGGGTACTTTGCTCATTGAAATAAGCCAGGCGGAGAAAGACACGTATCAAATGATTTCCCTCATATGTGTGGAGTACAAGAACAAAGAAAAATCTGAAGGAAAACAAAAACACCAGCAGACTCACAGAAACCAAGAATGATGGACTAACAGTTACCAAAGGGAAAGGAATGTCTCTGGGGAACATGGGTGTTTAGTGAGGGGTAAGGGGGACAAACGGGCTGTTACAATCAGTATACATAATGTAGCGGGGGTGGTGGTGGTGAGGTTTATGGGGACGGAAGTATAACACAGAGAAGACCAGTAGTGATCCTATAACATCTTTCTGCGTTGATGGACAGTGATTGCAGTAGGTTATATGGAGGTGACTTGATGATAGGGGGAGTCTAGTAACCATAATGTTACTCATGTAATTGGATATTAACAACAGTAAAATAAAAAGTCTTTAGTTTAAAAAATTTTTTTCTCATTTTTCTCATTATGTATTCTGCACTTTCATGCAGTATTTTTGTTAGGCACTTTTACACCATTAGGCACTTTTCTGTATTATCTAAAACTATGGTATGAAAATGTGTACATTAAAAATAAAATGCTGTCTATACTCCATTTCTCTATTTAGCGATGTTTAGCTACATCACTGAGAAGCTGTCAGTCAAGTGCCCTATCACAACGATGAGTGGGTGTGAAACCACTCTACTCTGTGTCTCTGCTGTTCATAACGTGGACACCGGTGCCGGGCACCTTGTCGGGCTTCTGGGACCCGGGTCCTGCGTGGAGCCTTGGCGTTAGGAGGCTCGGCTCCCCAGGTGAGCCCAGAAGGTGAGCGCATTCCCGGCTCCGCCCACCTCCTCCCAGGCCGCCCCTGGCCTCCTGGCCCCTCTTACCTTTTCTTCTTGTCCGTTTCATTCAAGCCATTTCCCCCCATGAACAGAATCTGCTGCACTCTGGCTACTTTGCCCTTACTGGCAGCCCTGTGGATCTTTCTGACATCTTTGCTTTCGATATGGTACTGGGCCTGGAATTTGACGCTCCAGCAGTCGACCACCACATCAGTGCGATGGACCCAACACGGGTTTCTGAAGGGGCTCCAAGGTGACCAACACTTCAGAACCAGGGTTCCAAAAATCCTCCTCATCCTAAGAAAGCCTCGGGCTTCAGGAAACCTCCGCTCCCCTGCAGCCGTCCACTGCGCAGTACCAGTGCTGTGTAAGCCTAGAAGCCTGTTGGCAGTTAGCACACAGAAACTGCTGGCAACGCAAGCCCCGCCCCCATGACGTCACAATGCAGGGCTCGCAGAGGCCAACGGTGTGGAGAGCGCATGCGCAGGGCCCAGACAAGGCAAATTTCCGCTGGTGCTTGACAGCAGCGTTGGGATCCCTGCAACTTCAGTGGGGGGTGGCTGAGTTGGGAAATTGGCAGGTTGACTAGTCCGTATGGAAAAGCTGTGTACGGGGACTAGAGCGGAGTGAAACTTCAGGATGCTGAAGGCCCTCCTCCCCACAAAACGCCCCTCAAAACCTCTAAATCTCCTTATCTGCTGGGTTTTCCTCTTCTACATTCTACTGGGCCTCAGGTGGTCTCCACGTATTCAATAACGGAAGGCAGTTTCCTTGGTCTCAGAGACTGGGGCGGTGTGTGTCATCAAGTGCAGACTGATGACAAAAGAATGCACGTTCTCTGGTAAAATCTCCAATAAGCCCTCCCTTTTGGGCAAGCCTTAGACTTAGAGTTCTTTACTTTGATTTTTCCCCAATTAAATCTTTATTCAACCCAAGACTTATTACTTAAGAACTTTTAAAACAAAAGGTTATTCACTTGTCCTAAATTATGTTTTCTCCCCTAGTTCAAATCACTTTATGGTACATGAAAATCTCCCCTATGATGTACAATAACATTCGTGGAGCCAGAGGGTACATTGCTATGAATAAGCCAGGTAGAGAAAGACAAGTGCCAAATGATTTCCCTCATTTGTGGAGCATAACAAGAAAGCAAAACTGAAGGAACAAAATAGCAGCAGACTCAGAGACTCCCAGAAGGAACTAGTGGTTGCCAACGTGGGGGGTGTGGGAGGATGGGTGGGGAAAGAGGGAAAAGGGGATTGAGGGGTATTTTGTCTAGAACACATGGGGTGGGAGATCACAGGGACAACAGTGTATCACAGAGAAGGCAGATATTGAATCTGTGGCATCTTACGACACTGATGGACAGTGACTGCATTGGGGTATGGGGGGGACCTGATTACATGGGAAAATGTAGTGGCCACATAGTTTTTTCTCGAGAAACCTTCATAAGAGGGTATATCAGTAATAACTTAATTAAATGAAAAGATAAACGGAGATATTTTTCTCTG
>JAVSCE010015522.1:0-42225 GCA_032199065.1 Smutsia gigantea
AAAACAACTGAATTGTACAGCTTAAATAAGTGAATTTTATATTTTTGAATTGTACCCCACTAAGGATATTTTAAAATGTAGACAGCTCAAACTTAACACTAAAACCTAAATTTCTGTGTAAGCAAATGTAAAGATGCAGTATTATAACTACATAAAATTAACTGTAGTACATACTGTACTAAAATAATTTCACAGCGACCTCCTGTTGCTAATGCAGTGAGCGCAAGTCTCAAGATAATTCATCTTATAAATGGGTGGTGTAAACTTACAGTATTAATAAATACGGCACAGTACCGTAAATGTATTTCCTTTATGATTTTATCATTTTTTCTATAGCTTACTTTATTAAAATACAGTATATAACATATATAACACACAAAATATGTTAACTGCTTATGTTAGTAGTAAGGCTTCCAGTCAGCAGTAAGCTATTAGTAAAGTTTTTGGTGAGTCAAAGTTACACTCAAATTTTTGAGTGTATGGGGTTTGGCACCCCTAGCCCCATATGTTCAAGGGCCAAATGTACAACAATCAGTAATAAGGTAACTGTTGTGCTCACAGGACAAAATTTGAGTTTGTATCTGAAGATGATCAGCGCATATCCATGGATATGTCACTGTCTGCCTTTGTAGGCAGACTTTTCAAAGATCAGAAGTAATTGATATCCAAGAGTATACTGAAACGCAGCCTGGTATTTCTCAGTTATCAATACCACGGGGAAGAATAGGAAAAGCAAGAAGGATATTGGGATAGGCAGAATAATGCCCCCACCCCCAAGGAAAAAAAAAAACTAAACTAAATTTCTTTCTCCCCAAATCCACTCTATCTACAGCCTTCCCCTTATCAATAAATGTCAACTCTTTCTAGTCACTCAGGCAAAAAGCCAGTTATTCTTGATTACGCTCCTTTCTTACTGCACATTTAATACACCCAGAAATCTAGTTGGATTTATCTTCAAAACAGATCCAGAATTAAATTGTTTCTTATCACTTCCATTAGCCACGACCTGGTCCAAATCACCAACACCTTATGCTAGGATACTACAATAGCCACCTAACTGGTATCCCTGTTTCTCCAACACCAGAACAACCTTTTAAGAACATAAATCAGGTCACATCACTCTGCTCAAATGATTCCCCATCTCATTCAGAATAAAAGCCAAGGTCTTTCCAATCCCTATAATAAACTCTTCGTGACCTGACCCCCCCCCCCATCACCTACCATAATCTCTAAATTCAACTGCTTATCCTCATTTTAACTACTCCTTTCTAGCCACAAAGCTTTCTTGCTGTTTCATAAACTCACCATGCACACTCCAACCTCAGGACCTTTGCATTTTTCTGTCCTCTTTGTCTTGATACATGCTCCCTTCACATTCTCTGTCAGTATCTTTATCACTTAGTACCTCACCTTCCTGCTCAAATGTCACCTTCTAAGTGAGGCCTTCCCTTACCTCCTAATTTAAAACTGCAAACACCCATAACACTCTTCCCTTCCCTGTTTTAATAAACACTTCTAATTTTTACCTTCTAATATATTTAATATTTTACTTAATTATTTTGTGTTTGTCTCCCCTTATTAAGGTATAAACTCTAAGAGGGCAAAAATTTTCTCCATTGTTTACTGGCTGTATCCCCAGTGCCTGGCACAGTAGGTACTCAATAAGTTAAAGAACTGAATGTAAACTAGGGATTTATAAGCAAATTCATCTTGGAACTTAAAATCATCATGTGTGGTGTATCCAGTCCAACTGTATTACTTGTTTATATACATGTGTGTGATTAAAAAGCTCTATGCCTATTGCAGAATTGTTACATACTGTACAGTCAAGTCTACATATTTACTACAAAGGATCTATTACAAAGAAAGGAATAGGGAACAGTTAATAGCTACATTTCAGAGCCCAGAGCTGCAGAAAATGGTCTCAGAACCCTCAAATACATGGACTATCAAATGTAAGAGAGCAGACCCCATTCCCCTCTGACCAGTGTTGTACCCCAAATATTTTGCCACCAAAAAAGCCTTTTTATTACTTAAACTAAATGCACATCACATTTAGAGATTTTTATCTAGCAGAGATTTTTATCTAGTTTAAACAATATGTTCAACTTATTTTCCCATTTTTACTAATCAAAAACATAAATAAACGCCTACCAGAATTTCAAATCCACACAAGATAATCAGTTTTGCCACAGAAAGCAAAAACCAGAACAACAACAACAACAAAAAAAACCCAGATTTAAAATCTCAACATTCTAGTTAATCTATCTGGATTAATTCTGAATTAATAAGCAAGTTATCAAAGGTTCTCTACATGGTAGAAAATATTTTATGAATAGGAACAGCTGTATACTACAGTGGCTATAGCATACAGTAAAGAGCCTTTTAAGTCAAGAATGCCTGGGTTGAATCCTGGCTCCACCACCTATTAGGCTGTAACCACTGACAAGTTACTCAACCTCCTAGTGCTTGTTTTCTCATCTGTTAAATGGGGATCATAACACCTACTGCTAAGATTTGTGAGGACTGAATTAATTAATATGTATAAATGTCTGGAAGAGTGCCTGGCACAGAGCAGGCACTTGATAAAAGTTAGCTATAAAATTAATGCCATCTTCATGGTCTATCTAAGGATTCTAAGACCCAAACTGAGAAACCATTCCATGGGTCAAAAATGGTAACTGCACTTTGCAAATTTTCTGCAACAACTTAATTCTGTATGAAGAGAATCTTTGCTAGTCCATGTTTACATAACAGTCTCTCTGTGGAAAAAATACCAGATCATACTGAGATTTGCTTCCAAGGAGGTGAAGCAGGGGAAAGTAAAGGGGCTAGAAGAAGAATGACTGGCCATTAAGTTGATAACTACTTTAGTAGGGTGATCAGTTGAAGGGAGGAGAGGTGTCATTACTTTCCTAATCTTATATGTATTTAAAGGTAGTACCAAAAATAGCCGAAGGGAAATCTTAACAGATTTTCTGCTCTACAAATGATACTTTCCCTTATCCCAGTTTTCTTCAAAAACTCACTTAAATTCTCAATAACATCTTCTAAAACAGACCAACCCATTCAATGGTTAGAAACAAGACAACATGGAGATATCATGAATACATATATTCCATTTTGTCCTACTAGCTCTTCTATGTCCTACTATGTAATGCACTAGAGAGAGGCTGGTCCAATCCATCTGCCCGACTGGAAATGTAGTTTCCAGCACTGTATCCAAAACCAAATTCTAGTGTAATTATTTTGAATACTCAGGATCTTAAGAACACCTTTACCTGCATCATCACTGTGATCATAATATGTAACTCCAATGTTTTTTATGCTAGGATCTATGCTAAAATACATGTATTATCTTCTTGAATCTAGACAATGCTGAGATAATTATCTCTACTTATAGATGAGAAACTGAGGCTCATAATAAAGTATTTTGCATAGAGTTACCCAGGTATTAAGTGATGGAAGTTTTGAACCTGGGTCTAATTCTAAAGTCTGCATTTTTCTGCTGTTCCATAGTAACCCCCATTAAAAATGGCAGGGACAAATGAGTACAGAAATGATAATCTGGTCAACTGCACATCAAGTCCATATAAGAGGCCAACAAAACCATACCTATCATTTTTTTCACTGAAACTTGAAGTTCTTGATTAACTTTTTAAAGAAATTATGTTGGCAAATATTTACTGATTGCTTACTGTGTGCCAAACACTGTTCTAATTGCTTAGGGATACAGAAAGAAAGATACAGCCCTGTCATCTGGTGGGAGTAGATAGATAATAAACATTAAAACAAGGTAATTTCATATACTGAAAATAAAGTGATGTGATAGAAAGCAACTGAAGGGATTACCTGAAATAAGATCATTAGGGAAGGCCTTTCTGAGAAGGTAATATTTGAACTTGGATCTAAGTGATGAGAAGACGGGATTGGAAGCAGCCTGAGAGGCAGTAGGCAGGGCAAATGATGTAGGAACTTGGAAACCATAGCAAAAGTTTAGTTCCTAACCCTGTTCCAATGGGATACCACTAGAGGATTTTTAAAGCAAAGGAATGACATCTCTTCACACTACAGAAAGATCACTTTAAAAAATGATGGTAATGAATGCTTCAAATAAATTAAAAGAAGCCTGAATAGTCAGTAGGACTCATCCATGAACTAAGGTGGAACCCATCGATGGAAGCCTACAAACTTCTCTAAATTACTTCCTTGAGAGTGAACAAAAGTCTATTTCACACTTAAATAAAGGATAAAATGAAAATATCTCTGGAAGAGCTAACACAGTTACTTAAATTCACACTGAGGTCTAAATATAAATTACTAAATAATGGATGCCAGAAGAAAAAAGAGAAATAAAAGTGGTATCAGGAAAATGGACAGAAAGGCTGAGAATGCCAAACCCGCCTACTTCACAATTTGCCTAAAGCTGACTTAGAAACCAAACTCAAATAATTCGAACTGTAAAGAATATGAAATTAAATGGGAACGAGAACCAATGTATAAACTATTTTCACTGTGCCCTTCATCACTCTCCTGAATCTCTCTCAAAATATTTTATTTACCATAAGAGACATGATATTCATTAAATGTAAATACAAAATGACTACAAATTACCCTTAACCATTTTAGAAAGTTAAGTTCCACTAGAGGAAAAAAACCAGGTTTTCAGAAAGCTAAAAGCATTTAACTATATAAACTATATATGATATACTTGAAGTATTGTCTTCCTAGAGCAATCATTTTTTCACCCTCAAGATATCAACAAGGGAAATAAGCTTAGGCGCAATACCAACAGTAGACGCACAAAAATTCTGGCTCCAATATATCTCATTATTATTGACTAGAAAAATATATTGCAATTGCCATTTGTAATCCCACACGGAAGAGATGGGACTAACTTCTTGTAAATGATGTAACCACAAAGTTAAAGCACAAGAGCCCAAAGGTAGGAAATGTTAAATGTTTGCCTAATTTAGTGAAAATATTTTAAAACAGAAAGAATAGGTCTAAAGGAAACAAGTCCTCAGGTTCACATGAGCACCACCTGTTACCAATGGTGTCCCAAGTATGTTAAATAATCTTGAAAACATTATTAGTCAAATGTGACCACTGTCATCTGATATGGTGAAGTCAAATCCTAACTCCTCTATTGTACTGTGTAACCGTAAGCAACTTAACATTTCTGAGTCTTAGTTTCCCCATCTCCAAATCAGTGATAAAAAACTACTTCACGGGGCTAATTTGAGGTATAATAACAAGACAGATACATTGTAAATAACAATAAAGGGCTGGCCACATAGCAGATACTTAATATGTGAGAGTCTTTGATAACTACTTACCATATTTGATATTATACGTTCTAATTTCACTTCTTGGAAAGAAAGTCACTTTGATCTGCTAATGGTGAATATAGGTAATCACATCTTGGTCTTCAACCTATACTATTCAAAGAGCCACAAAATCTCTCTCCCAACAATTTTATACACAAATGGTTTGAAGCCTGAGGCCTATGATATTTTTAAGTTTTATCCATCTCTTCCCTAAAAGGTAAACACAAATCAAAACACTACAGGGCAATGGCACAACTGGAGTAAGAAGAACTGGATGATAGGTCTCACTGGTGACATGCCATAGACAGGAAGCAACAATAGACCTAAAATTCAAATAGATATATATGGATTTAGGGATAACCCTCTATTCTCAGAAGGAAGCTACAGTGACTTCTCCACACTTCCTCCTAAAAGATTTGAGATCTTTTGCAAACCATCCACTTCCTGACAGTTTAATAGACCTCTTTTCTACAGTACTGCAGCAAAGCTGAAAAAACTCCCCAAGGAAACAACAAAGCAATAAACTGGGAGAAAAAAAGTACTACTTCTTGATTTCCCGTTTTGATTACCTACGTAACCAAACTCAATTCTTTAAAAACGTGTTTCAAGTGAGTAAAAAGTAGCCAAACGTTTTATATTTTAAGGTATTAGTGATGATACTGACTACAGTTGTTTCCGATCAGTAACAAGAAGCCTGTATTTTATTTATTACTTCAAACAGGTACAGGGAAACCTCCCAGGTGGTCGCCTCAGCTCTATGTGGAGTTCATGTTACTTCTTACTAACATTCATCTAGGTTAAGGCCCTTCTTATTACACATCAAAAGTTTTAGGTCAGTGGAAAATGGAGTGGTCCAACATATTCCAGAGAAGTAGGTGGATTTACTACTGCTTATACTGCTTGTCTATCATCAGGAAAACCAGAAATCATTAACACGTAAAGGCCTATAAAAAATAAACGGACGCTACAATTTCCGTGAAGGTTCAGGAAAGACAATAGCACCTTTCAAGGCTTTGAAATGAAATAAAACGCATATCACTATAGACTGAGCCCAAAGGCCAAGGTCACACCAAGTCACTGGCTAAAAAATCCAAGAAATAATTAACCTCCAGCCTGCACTTCAGGCCAACCCTAGCTAGGAAAGGAGTGAGGGTTTGGAAACACTCGGGTCAAAGCTTTCGTGTGAACAATCGCAACCGAATGCTGCAGCTCCGTGGGAAAACCCCAAGCGTTTTATTTCCTTCCATTTCCCCAGTCTTCCCTTCCCTAGTCATCCCCAACACTCACATCTCCGGAGCCACTTCATCCAATGGTAGACGATAGTAGTGTGGTGTTTCTTGTTCTCTATACACCAAGACGACAAGCCTTGAATAGATTCCATGGTGTTGGTTACCGACTGGAATTTTCGATCCAACGAAGACTCCAGAGCCCCAGCCGAAGAGGCCGACGAGGAGGAGGCCTTACTGCTGCCTCCGCCGCCGCCGGCCGCCATCTTCCCGGTTTGCACAAGCGCTGCTGCTCCTCTGGCGGCCGCGGCGGCGGCGGCGGGAGCGGGCAAAAACAATCACTGCGAGTGCGTGGAAGCCGTAGTTGGGGAGGGAGGCCAGGGGGTGGGGATGGTGCACGCGCTTGGCTCTTCTGGAGGTAGGACAGGAGGACCAGCTGCTGGGCACGCTGGCGACTCCCACACGCTGCAAGGAGGGGCTGCGGGTTTCAAAGGTTTATCAGAATTGTTCAAGGGGTTGTGTTTAAACCAGTCAGTAATCACGGACAAAATTACGCAGGTCCTGCAAAGCCTTTCTAAACGCCTGGCCCCGAAATTAATGGTTTTATATACTTCAGCTCTCCAAGCTAAGGCCCCTCCCCACTCCTATCGTCCCACTACTGAAAGAGTGGGCGTTAGTATCTTAAATTTAATGATACCCGACTGCCCCTTCAGCTGCAGAAATCTCTCTCTCTCTCCAGATCCTCTAGCACAGAAAAGGCCCAAGGCTACCCAGTCGGGATTTTTTTTTGCAACGCAATAGCAGCAAAGGAACAGCAAGAGTATCGCGCACGCGCTGATTGACCCCGCCCCGCCGCTTCCTTCTCAACCTAGAAAGCAGAGGGAAGCGTGATGGCGGGGCAATCTAACCAATCAAGGGAGAAGAACGGTAAGCGCGCGCAGGAGCTCTCTAGCTCCAAGCGCTAAGGCGGCGCTCCGATTATATGTGCGCCTGCGCAACAATAGGCGTCTAGCGGGCTGGGAAGAAAAACGGGAGGGAAGGGTGGGGGAGTTAGTCAAACTAAGAAGAGGTTGGGGGAGGGGCTTCACCGCTTCGCCCCGCCTTTTACTCCCAAGCGGGGACTCTCCTGGCGCAGTCCAGCTCACACAACAGTGCCGGAAAATTCCCACCGCTCAGAGACCACTGTTACCCGCGGGCGGCTACGACCACCGCTGCCGCTAACTCCTCGGGGTACCGACTCGCGACAGAGTGGCAGCCATCTTGCCTCAAAATGCGCATGCGCCCGCTCCAGGGAGCTAGTCACTACGCAGACTCTGACCAAACAGTATTTTGCACTACCTTTGGACGATACCATTCACAGCCGCTTGACTCTGTATTATAGAGATAGGAAGCAACTGAAGTAAAACGAAAAATTTCCCCGTAAAATTTTCGAGACGAGGAAAGACTAAAAGGCAAGATATGATCTCAAGCCGTTATCATACAATCTCACCATTGCGTAATATAATTTATAAGAAACCGCCTCAGATATATTGATTAGCACAACCTAGGTTAACCATTCCATCGCATCTGCCTATGTAAATCTGGGCAGACATGGAGACTCTGCAAAAACATGCAATTAATGTGTTTTTTATGTCTCCCCAGTATACTTAACATGTTTTAAGGCAGAGAAATTGTTTTGTCAACCTCATTTCTGTATTCATTAATTCAACAAAAAATTGCTGTTGAACGTCTTGTGCCCAAAACAGTTCTAGGTATTGGGGAGTAACAGCAAAACGGACAAAAATCCCTTCCCTCTGGGACTTAGTGGCAGGAGGTCATAAGTAAATATATTTAGACAGTAATAAGTTCTATGAGGAAGTATGAAGCAGGGTAAAAAAGAGAGGGTATTTGTGGGATCCTGTAAGGAAAGGCTGTGTTGAAAATAGACTTAAGGGTCACCAGTTAAGGAGATTGGAATAATCCATATAAGGAAAAATGATGGTGGCTTGTACCAAAGCGGTAGCAAAATAGGTAAGTGGTGTCAGATCCTAGATATACTTTGAAGATAGAGCCAGAAGAATTGCTCCTGGAATTAAGGGGAGTATGAGAAAAACAAGTCAGGTATGACACCACGGTTTTTGATCTCAGCAACTAGAACATTGTCAGCATTTTTTCATTACCTTTACAACTAAAGACCCTTGTGGGTAAAACTAATATTTCCAGAATCTCTCGCCAGACTTTAGTGCATCTGCATATCAGTAGGTGTTTCGAAGGGGTGGAGAGAATTAGTCTATCTGCATATCAATAGCTAGGGTTTATCTGGACCAGAGAGGTTGAGTGGAGCTCACTGGGGCTGCGTCCTGGTCAGGAGAAAGATGGCACGACTGCTTGTAAGAAATAAATGTGTTTCTTAAATTTTACTTCTCCCTTTGACTGATTTCGGCTTCAAAAGTATTTTGCCCTGGGATTTTCCCCCTGGAGTTACAATCCTTTTTAAGTATTTTCTCCTAATCCTCCCAACCCCCATGAAATTTTAATGCCACAGATATACTATATATCTATTTATGTACTCTGTGTCTATACAAGAGTAAGAATGAACTTTCCAGTGCAGTTAAGAAAGACTAAAGTCTTTAAGTTAAAAATTATAAAATTTAGAGCTAGTAATATTTAACTTTATTTGCTGAGTAAACTACTTAAATTGTAGTTTATTGCATTACAATGCAAATTAGCAATTTATATAAAAACAATAGCAATGGATGATTAATTTCTTAAAAACTTTTAGTGAACTTTTTCTTTGACATGAGAAAATTACTGTTAGATACTCATTCTGATTTTGTTGACTTTTTTCTTCTCAGCATTTGACACAATGCTGATGAGCTAATGAATTGAAAACTTTTGCAGAATTCAGTAATAAAACTTTTTATTTGCTTTTCAAAGCCAAACTCATATGCAAAAGCACCGAGAATCAAACATAGCATTCACTAGGCAGTACATGACAACAAATAATATGTAGGCCATGTCCTCTGTTATAATTTCAAAATAAGGCAATGAGGAGGAGAAAGTTCACTACACAGCCATCTATTGCTCATAATTCTATAGCACTGATCTTGCATACATTTTGTGTATCTTCCATAAACTCAGTGCCATTGCTGCATGTGTTATACCCAAGAAAATGAGAGAAATTAAAGAAGGATATAGATTTTGTTAAGTAGATTTGTGCTTTGGAGGTTGAGCTTTTACAAACCATTGGCTAATACCTAAGACTTTTTCATCTCTTAAGAACCATTTTTTCCCTCTGTGGAAGTGACATTTTTCCCACCAAGAATGTTTGAAATAGAAGAGTGGAATTGCCATTTCTCAGATGGACCAGGGGAAGGAAAGGGGGAACAGAGAACATTCCTGTGAGAAATGAGTAGGAGTCAGAGTTTAATTATAGCCATCCTGATTTTGGCATATCAGACACATAAACATGTCATGTGTTGAGAGAAGTCTAGGTAGGAAACATCAACTTCAGAATTATCAGTATATAGATGATCTTTAAAGCCATGAAATGAATAAGGTTGTCCAAAAAGTGAGTGTAGATTTAGAAAAGAGGTCCAAGGAATGAGAAATGAGCAATTTGAAAAAGAATGACCAATGAAAAGAGAACCCAAGAGTAATGTTCTGAGTAATGTCAAAAGCCAAGTAACAAAAGTTTATCAAGAAGGAGGGAGAGATACCACCTCACACCAGTGAGGATAGCCAACATCCAAAACACAAACAACAACAAATGTTGGTGAGGATGTGGAGAAAAGGGAACCCTCCTACACTGCTGGTGGGAATGCAAATTAGTACAACCATTGTGGAAAGCAGTATGGAGGTTCCTCAAAAAACTCAAAATAGAAATACCATTTGACCCAGGAATTCCACTCCTAGGAATTTACCCTAAGAATGCAGCAGCCCAGTTTGAAAAAGACAGATGCACCGCTATGTTTATCGCAGCACTATTTACAATAGCCAAGAAATGGAAGCAACCGAAGTGTCCATCAGTAGATGAATGGATAAAGAAGATGTGGTACATATACACAATGGAATATTATACAGCCATAAGAAGAAAACAAATCCTACCATTTGCAACAACATGGATGGAGCTAGAGGGTATTATGCTCAGTGAAATAAGCCAAGCCGAAAAAGACAAGTACCAAATGATTTCACTCATATGTAGAGTATAAGAACTAAGAAAAAAACTGAAGGAACAAAACAGCAGCAGACTCACAGAACCCAAGAATGGACTAATAGTTACCAAAGGGAAAGGGACTGGGGAGGATGGGTGGGAAGGGAGGGATAAGAGGGAAAAAGGGGCATTACAGTTAGCAGATGTAATGTTGGGGGGGCACGGGGAGGGCTGTACAACCCAGAGAAGACAAGTAGTGACACTGCTGATGGACAGTGACTGTAATGGGGTTGGTGGGGGGGACCTGATGAAGGGAGTAGTATAATCACCATAATATTGCACATTTAATTGTAGATTAATGATATCAAAATAAACTAAAAAAAAATCCCAACTGAGTGCACTTGGACTGGGAAAAAAAAAAGGAGGGAGTATTAGTTGTGTCAGGTGTTGCTGTGAAGGTTGCAGAAGATGAGGTCTGAAATAATCACTGGATTTGGTAACATAGTGATTATTCGTGGTTTTGACAGGAACGGCTTCCAAAAAGTGAAGTGATTGGAGGGGATTTTGTAGAGAATGGGAGAAGTGGAGATAACCACATATCTCCTCTTTTGAAGAAATAAAATGGGAGCAGAGAAATGAAGCTGAGGGGAGATGTGGCCTCAAGGGATCATTTCTTTTACCAAGATGGGAAATAATCATAGCTGATAGAAGTGATAAGTTGAGAGGAAATATTGATACATGGGAGATGGGACAATTGCTGGACTGATTTCCCTGAGTAGGTGGCAGAGGATAGATGTGGATAAAGTGAAGGTTCCTGTGGCCAGGATTCTCACCTGGCCCTGGTCGGCTGCCTTACTACACACGTGTGGTCAATATGTTGTTATTGACTATATAAAGAGCTCTGCTCAGTGCTCTGGCGACATGATGACCCTGCAAGGCTGCAGGAGAGCAGAGACAAGACTGGAGTGGTGGCAGCACCGAGAGAGACTGAGACAGCTGCAGGAGCAGAGAGGCCCAGAGGCAGAGACTGGCTTGCTGCATGCAGACTCACTCTGAGTGGATGGGATTCTAGTGATTGACCTGCCACGGTGGGAATAAAGTTGGGTATAAACTCTTTAATCCCAAGAACGTTCCACTGTCATTTCTTTGGTCTCAATGAATCCATAGTGAACTTGTCGGGGGCTGAAACCTATTGGCAGACAATAGGATTAAGTGGTAAGACCAGAGTTCCTTTTTGTAATCAGGAAGTAGAAAATCTAGAGATGCAGATACGTTGGTGGATTTGTTGATGAGAATGTGAAGAAATTATCTTCAGTTCTTTCTCTCTTCTCAGTGAAACAGGTAGGCACAGTAGAAGGTGCTGAGGAAACACCCACTTAAAAGACACCAGTAACTGTTAATTGCCAACTCCAATGCTGTATACAGTCTTAACCTAACACTTTCTATAGATAGTGTGATGGCTGGGAGCAAGATCTCTAGAATGAGATTGCTCAAATTCGGGTTGTGCCACTTGCCAGAGACAGTTTTAGGTAAATTTCTTAACCTCTCTGTGGTGCTAGTAATTATTAGAGTTAATTCATGTAGAGTACCTAGAATAGCACCTGACTTAGTTAAGGCTTGGTAATGTCAGTTTGTTACACTCAAACCTTCCTTAGAACTCATTTCCCTTTGCTTCTGTTAAATATAAAATAATTGGATCCTACTAAATTAACAGCTCCTTTCTCTGCAAATTCCTAGTTTTCTCACCCCTTGTTTACCAAAACTCCATTTTTAGCCCTTCTCTCATCTTTCTCCTCATCTTTTCTGTCTTGCCAATGGGTTTCAGCCCCAGGCAAGTTCACTATGGATTCAGTGTGACCAAAATAATGACAGTAGACCGTTCTCAGGGTGAAAGGGTTATACTCAACTTTATTCCCACCGTGGCAGGTCAATCACTAGCATCCCATCCACTCAGCGTGAGTCTGCATGCAGCAAGACGGTCTCTGCCTCTGGGCCTCTCTGTCCCCGCAGCAGTCTCAGTCTCTGTCCTTGGGGCTGACACCACACCAGTCTCTGCCCTCCTGCAGCCATGCCTCCGTGTCACCATGCAGAGCACTGGGCGGAGCTCTTTAGAGTCAATAACGTGTTGCCCACGTGTGTAATGAGCTAGCCAACCAGGGCCAGGTGAGAATCTTGGCCACAGGAACATTCATTTTATCCATATTTTCCCAAAGATTAAATTTATCACCTGAATTCAGATTTATTCAAGTTGGATATCCTAGTTACCTTTGATTCCACTCCTTCCATCTATTATCAGATCCCATAGATTCTACTAGAAATCTCTTGCATGGATTCCCTTTTCATTCCCCTTGACTTTTACCTACTTAAGGTTAGTTATCATTGTCATTCTAATAAACTTTTTATCAGCAGCATCACAATTAACTTCCCAGTCTCTCTCTTCAGCTTCAGCTTATACACCATTGTAAAATTAGCCTCCTAGTTCTCTATTCAAAAATAAACAAACTTGTTAAGTAAACTTATTAGCTTACCGAGTTAAGTAAAAGCCCTGGCTTTTTAGACCCTCTACAATGGTTGTAATGTTACTTTCCAGTATTATCTTAAATGCCTTCCCTACATGGTTCCTTGTGCTCCGAACTGTGTATCCTGTAGTTTTCTATTTACATTTGTTCTAAAATGTCCTCTTCTATTATCAAAATTCTACCCGTCTCTCTTGCCTCAGAGTTTCAGACCTGGGCAAGTTCACTATTCAGTGAGACTGAAGAATGTCAATGGCACTTTCTTGGGGCGAAAGGGTTTATACCCAGCTTTTTATTCTCCCTGCGAAAGGTCGAGCACTAGAATCATGTCTGCATCCAACAGTCTGCGGGTCGGTAATCCCCCCCTCCTTCTCTGCCTCCGCCCAGAGCACTGGGCACAGCTCTTCATATAGTGACTCAGTCAATAATAGCTTATTACCTACAGGTGTGGAAGCAGTAGCCCAGCTGTAGGCCAATTACATCATCAAGTAGTTTAGGTAGGGACCCTGGCCATAGGAACTTCAATTTTCCCCACACCATCTTTCAAGAGCTATCTTAAATTGTCTTTCATGCAAACTTCCTTGATCATTCCAACTGGATGATATTTCTATTTTGTCCAAATAATGAAATTATTTGTATCTTCCTACCTCCAGGAATGCTGCATTGAATAACATGCAAAAGTACTTTAAAAACTGTAAAATGCTAAATAGTGTTAGTTATTACTGGATTGTCTTATCCAAAGATAAGTATTTGGTACCTACAATACAATGATATTGCCATTGTTCAAGATACTTCAGGAAATTTGCCAAGATAAGTGTGGATAAAGTGAAGGTTCCTGTGGCCAAGATTCTCACCTGTCCCTGGTTGGCTAGCTCACTACACATGTGTGGGCAATAGGTTGTTAATGACTCTATATAAAGAGCTCCGCCCAGTGCTCTGGGCAACACGGTGGCACAGCTGCAAGGCTGCAGGAGAGCAGAGATGAGACTGGAGGGGTGGCAGCGCCGAGGACAGAGACTGAGACGGCTGCGGGGCAGTGAGGCCCAGAGGCAGAGACCCGCTTGCTGCGTGCAGACTCACTCTGAGTGGATGGGATTCTAGTGATTGACCTGCCACCGTGGAAATAAAGTTGGGCAAGACCCTTTCACCCCAAGAATGTTCTACTGTCATTTCTTTGGTCACATTGAATCCATTGTGAACTTGCCAGGGACTGAAACCCATTGACAAGACAATAAGTCAAATACATGGAGGAAAAAAATCAGTCCAATTATTTTATATTCACATTCTTTAACAAAGAAACTTATTGATCATCTCACTTTATTCTCCATTGTAAATTCCAAATGACTTTTAAAATTATGAGGATAAATGACTGCCATTAACTAAAGATGTACATAATTTGAAACATTATGAAAGAAATTACTGAAGTTCAAAGTATTTTAAGTGATAACAGCATCCCAAGATAGGAACTATTCTGAGAATACCATTCACTTTAAAACATACATCTGTTCCTATCACTATTTCACAAATGAAGCATCATTCTATAGGGGCTAAGAGTTTGGGCTCTAGGAAAACAAAAGCTGGGCTCAAATTAAGCTCTGCCTCTTACTAGGCACAACCTTGGGGCAAATTATTTACTCTAAGCCTAGATTCTTCATCTCTAAAATCTTTTCTCATAAGGTTGTTCTGATAAAGGAGGCTATGCTTAATGAGCACAGTGCTCACACAGTATGAGGTCAAGAAATAAAAAACAAAAACACTGAGGCACAGGGAGATGAAAGACTTGCTAAAGACAAGGATTCTCACTATGGGTACTTGTCATGAACAATATATTACAGTATACTTTTAGGTTTTATGCAATCAATACATTTTTGAAATTGTATATAAATAACTTACATGTTATTTGTGATAAATCCTTGAATAAAAGCTGTCTTGCCAATGGGTTTCAGCCCCGGGCAACTTCGCTTTGGATTCAATGTGACCAAAGAAAATGACAGCAAACGTTCTTTGGGGTGAAAGGATTTATTACCCGGCTTGTTCTCCCGGCGGTAGGTCGAGCACTAGCGTCCCTGCCTCCCCCCAGAGTACTGGGCCGAGCTCTCTATATAGCACAATAATAGCTTATTGCCCAAAGGTATGGAAGCAGTAGCCTAGCAACAGGCCAGTTACAACATCAGGTGGTTTAAGTTCAGTGAGGATCCTGGCCCTAGGAACCCCAACTTCCCCACAAAAGCAAAAGCACTTATTTCTATGACAAGGAGTTTTTCCCCTGGATTTGCTTAAACCAAGTATCAAAAACAAGTTGTTCAATAGCTCCCAGTTCTCACAAGTAGAGATGATTACTAGCAAGCACCCCAAGTCTCCATTGCTGGGTCCTGGCAACCTAGGCTTTTTTCAGATTTCATCCTGTTGCAGGAATTAGTATCCTCACCTGTCTAGGTTATACTTTGCCTGTCTCTAAGAAGACAGGTTGTACTAGTTTTTTCTTAAGGCCTTTATCAGTTCCTTGTTTCTTTCCACCTCTTTTATTCTACTGCTACCCAATACTGCCTTAAAACTGGGAACTCTAACTACGACTTTAAACATAACTTTTAAAGAAAGGTTATTTCTTTAACAGAATGCTTTGACTTCTGGTCAGGTATCCATTCTCCAACACTTCCTCCTAGTAAGCTCTGATGAGCCAGAAGTTATGTGACCTCTAATGGCTCCTGTGTACCTCCCTTCCTAGTATATCCTCAACAGGTAATATGAAATGGAAGAATACATGTGGTTTAAGAATTCTGGACTTCAATGGATATTTGCTCTGACCCGAGTACTCATAAAGTCAAACTAGAAACATTAAGTACTAGAAAGAACCAAATCCAATCATATATTTAGGAAAAAAAGAAACTATGCATTGTCCTTTAGAATTTTTTTTCTTAAATTATTAAAGAGGGGAAATAGGCTAAATTCATGAATCCTATTCTGCTTTACAAACTGACCCATAACATCCTCCTAGACATCTGTGTCCACTTCACCACAACACGCATTCCCATATATGCACCTGTTTGAAGAACTGATTTCCTGTTAAGACTATGTGGATAAAGTGAAGGTTCCTATGGCCAGGATCCTCACCTGAACCTAAACTCCTTGATAATGTAACTGGCCTGCTACTAGGCTACTGCTTCTACACCCTAGACAATAAGCTATTAACAACTGAGTCACTATATAAAGAGCTCTGCACAATGCTCTGTGTGGAGGCAGAGATCAAGGAGAATTACAGATCTGCAGACGGTTGGATGCAGATGTAATTCTAGTGCTCGACCAGGAGAACAAGCTGGGTAATAAACCCTTTCACCCCAAGAACGTTCCATTATCATTCCTTGGTCACACTGAATCCATAATGAATTTCCCTGGGGCTGAAACCCATTGGCAAGACAATTGGTGAAAGTCGGCAGGGTTCATTGTTGACCAAGGAAAAATACAGGCTGCCCTTTTGGGAGGGGTGCTTCAGCGGGCTGCTCCTGTGAATGGGGAGACAGTGGATCATCCCTCAGTGGGTATGTGGTCTGAGGTGGCTTGCCTCCTAGAGGACTGGGCCCCACCCCAGGACTGGAGGCAAGTGGAGGTGACACCTGAGGCAGTAGGGGAGGACCTTGGTATAGTAAGTAGATGCTTTGAGAAGCAGAGTGCCCGTGAGGCAGCCAGGACTGTGGGTTGGCTGCTTCTCACAGTATTAAAAAGGTCTATAGAAGAGACCCAAGAAATGGCGGCACGAGAACACAAGCTGCAAACTTCTGTGGAGTCCCTGAAGTAGGAAATGGCATTGATGTTAGAGGAGGCAGCATGAGAATGCCGGCAGCAAGGTGCCATTGGAAAGGTAAACAATTCTTTACAGAACGAGATGGCAGCGCTGCCAGGTGTTCTGAAGGAGGAAGAGGCCATCAAGGAAAAAGATGAACTCCTGAGGGAAGCACAGGTGGAGGTGGCACGAGAACATCAGCTGCGAAGCATTGAGGATAAGATGAGAGAGCTTCTGAAGACTGAGCTAGCATTGCTGTGAGGCACTGTAACAGAGGAGGCACTTGGGGAGTGGAGACAAAGGTGCCATCAGCCCCAGAAATGGAGAAGCTGGGGAAGGATGAAGGGGTGGTGCCGGAGGCACTGGCCCCTCCTGTATTGAAAGCACACCCAGTGGTTGTAAAGAAAATAAAGACCCAGCAGCTGAAAGTTCCCCAAGGAGAGGAGCAGCCCCCTCCCCAGGTCATGGAGCACTCTATGGTCCGCCCCTATACTCAGGCTGAGCCCGTGGCTGTGGGACTTAGGGGGGGATGGAATTGTTCTGTTGGGATCAGAGATGGGAAAGCTGGCTTCCGTGACAGTGCAGCCCGCCTTGAGGCAGCAATTACAAAATGTAAGGTGACATGTACAGTAGCTGAAGCAACGAGAAACCAGAAAGAAATAAGACCTGTTACTCACAAGAAGAATTTAAGGGGCCATGAAGGTTATGAGGACCCAGATGTGGGTTGATTTAATATGGGCAGGAGTAGATAGAAGGAAATTAGATGGGAAGCCAAGTAGGATCTTACTGGAGCTATGGCAACAACTGAAACCAGTGCAGCAGTTCAAGCCATTAAGACTAAAGAGGCAGAGGTCAGAGACAGAGCCACAAGTCCAGCCTGTGTCTGCAAGACTCTTTGCTGGAGAGGCTGGAGAACAATGTTCGAGCTTCCTTGCACAGGGACCATTGCAGAGGACTGAGGGCACATAGATTCAGAGGAGAGAATCCTGAAGGATGGAGTGTGGGTAAAATGAGAGTTCCTGTGGCCAGGATTCTCACCTGGCCCTGGTTGACTACGTCACTGCACACCTGTGGGCAATGCATTGCTGTTGACTCTATATAAAGAGCTCCGCCCAGTGCTCTGGGCAGGACATGGTGGTATGGCTGCAAGGCTGCAGGAGAGCAGAGCAGAGGCTGGAGTGGTGGCAGCGCCAAGGACAGAGGCCCAGAGGGTCGCTGTGCGGACAGAGGGGCCCAGAGGACGGCTGTGCAGACAGAGGGGTCCAGAGGCAGAGACCGGTTTGCTGCATGCAGATTCACTCTGAATGAACGGGACTTTAGTGACTGACCTGCCACCTGGAAATAAAGTTGGGTATAACCCTTTCACCCCAAGACGTTTTGCTGTCAATTTCTTTGGTCACATTGAATCTATACCAAACTTGCCTGGGGCTGAAACTCATTGGCAAGACACCCTTTCACCCTAAAACGTTCTATTGTCATTTCTTTGGTCACACTGAATCCATAGTGAACTTGTCCAGGGCAGAAACCCATTGGCAAGACAGGTGGCTTCCATCCTAAAGGGCTAGGCCTCATCCCAGGACTGGAGGCAGGTGGAGGTGACACTGAGGCAGTACGGGTGTCCCTTGGTATAGTAAGTAGGTCCTTTGAGGAAGAGAGTGCTTCTGAGGCAGTGGGAACTGTGGGTTGGCTGCTTCTCATACTATTTAAAAAGTCTACAGATGACAAGAACATGCTCCTGAAAGAGACAAGAAATGGCAGCACGAGAACACGAGCTGCAAACTGCTGTGGATCCACTGAAGAATGAAATTGCATTGATACGAGGGGAGGCAGCACTAGAATGCCGGCTGCAAGGTGCCGTTGAGGAGGTAAAAAAATTTTTGGTGACTGAAATAGCATTACTGTGAGGCACTGTGGAAGAGGTAAAGGTCGTGAAGAAAAGAACAGACTCTTGCAAAGAGCACAAGAAGAGGCAGTGCAAGAACATGAGCTGCGAGGTCCAGTGAAGGAGGAAAAAGATTCCTTACAGAATGAGACAGCCATGCTGCCATGTGCTCTGAAGGAGGCAAAGGCCATGGAGGAGAAGGACGTACTCCTGTGGGAAGCACAGGAAGAAGCAGCACGAAAATGCCAGCTGCAAGGTATTGAGGTGAAGGTAAGAGAGCTATTGAAGACTGAGCTAGCATTGCTACAAGGTAGTGTAGAAAAGGTAAAGGATGTAGCAGAAGAGGCACTCAGGGGAGTGAGAGAAAGGAGTCATCAGTCCTGGGAATGGAGGAGCTGGGAAGGATGAAAATAAAGACACAGCAAACGAGGGTTCCTCCAAGAGAGGTGCAGCCCCCTGTCCAGGTCATCGAGTACTCTGTGGTCTGCCTCTATACTCAGGCTGAGCTGGTGGATTTGGGCTCCCAGTTTTGGCAGAAGCCCTTGGAGTCAATATCAACTTGGTTCCTGTGTCTGTGGGATTTAGGGGTGGATGCAGTTCTGTCTGGATCAGAGATGGGAAAGCTGGCTTCCCTAAGAGTTCATCCTGTCTTGAGGTAGCAATTACAAAATGCACAGACCTCAGGAAATCACCCCCTTCTCGACTGGCTAATGGCTGTACTTTGTGCTGTGTGAACCAATCAGGGTGATTTACCATCCTCCCCTGCTAGATGGCAGACATATGCTGAGCTCCAACAGGTATTACGGAAGCTAGGCGTAAGAAATGCCATCTATAGTCCAGAGAATTGTGGCCCATATGAGGAGCCTTTTACTGTAGGGATGAGAAATGTTTTCTTCATTTGAAATGTGCTTCAAATGGCTCCCGCATCCCTCTTTGAGCCTCTAGTGGCCATTCTTGCCCCTCACTTAGGGCAGCCCATAAGTGAGGTTACCCATACAGTAGGCAGACTTAGGAGAGGGTAAAGCAATGAAAGCACGGAAAGAAATAAGGTCTGCTACTCAGAGGAAGAATTTAAGGCTACTGGAGGGTGTTTATCCTGCACTTGGCACAAATTCTGAAACCCTTATACCAGTTGGTAGGACTGGGATGAGACATGTGCATCTGCCTTTACTAACTATAGCAAAATGGGCAGTCAAGGCCATGCAGGTCTTGAGTGTGATAGACCCATCAAGGCCCTGTGAGCTGGATGTTCATGTGACTGAAGACGGTTATGGCTCAGGTCTCTGGCAGCAGCTTGAACAAACTCACCAACCTGCTGGATTCTGGTCGCAACTCTGGAAAGGAGCAGAGGTATGATACACTTTGATAGAAAAACAATTGGGTGCTGTGTATCACACCTTGCTGGCTACAGAACCCATCACTGGAATGGCCCTGATAAAGGTAACAACCACCTATCCCATCATGGGGTGGGTACGAGACTGGACCCAAAAACCAAGAAGTGGTGTGGCACAAATGCCTACACTGGCCAAGTGTGATGCGTACCTACAGCAGTGTAGTGCCCTTTCTAGTAACCTCTTGAGTGAAGAACTCCAACACCTATTGGGGCCAGTGACATATGCTAGTGAAAAGCAGGAAATTTTCCTTTAGAACCATTAGTAGCAGAGAGTCCTTACCCGAAGATGCGTGGTACACAGACAGCTCCAGCCATGGGCATCCCCCAAAACGGAGGCCTGTAGCTTTGCATCCAAAGACTGAGCCAAAATGGACGGAGGATGGAGAGGGGAAGAACAGCCAATGGGCAGAGTTGCAGGCAGTGTGGCTCGTGATCACACAGGAGCCCTCCCCAATAGTTGTTGCACTGACAGCTGGGCTGTCTATCAGGGCTTGACCATGTGGCTACCGACATGGTACCATGCCAACTGGTTGGTCACTGACCCCTTTTGGGGGCAAGAATTGTGGCAAGACTTGTGGGCCTGTGGTCAGACTAGAACAGTTACAGTATATCACGTGACAGGTCATTTGCCTTTGGCATCCCCAGAAAATGATGAAGCAGATGAATTGGCCCAGGTGCTTTGGCTAGAAGGAAAGCCTGCCTCTTATGTAGCCCAATGGTTACATCAGCATATGTTGCATGCAGGGCAAAAGACAATGGGTTGTAGCCCATTAGTGGGGCTTACCTTTGACCTTTGAAGAAGTCAGCAGAGCCCGGCAGGAATGCATCGTATGCTCTAAAAGGGACTTACCACGAGTTCCATAGCAACATGGGACAATAGCTAAGGAGCCAATACCCTTCATCAGGGGGTAGATAGACTATATTGGGCCTCTGCCCATATCAGAGGGTACCAATATGCCATGACTTGTGTGAACACAACTGCTAGACTTCTGGTTGCTTTTCCTACACATTGTGTAGACCAACAGAGGTCTGGAGCATCTCTTTGCTGCCTATGACCACCCAAAGGTAATTGAGAGTGATCAGGGCACCCACTTTATTGGACATGCACTACAAGAATGGGTGCAACAGTTGGGAATCAAATGGAGGTTTCATGTACCATGAAGTCCTACTGTGGCAGGCATGATAGAGAGGTACAAACGTCTGAAGTCAGACACCAATTGTCTGCAGGGATGGTCAGTCTGCTTATGGACAGTGCTATGGCATTTGAATGAGAAACCCTGAAATGGAGCCCTGAGCCCCATAGACATGCTAATGCATATGGCTGCCTCCCCTATACAACTGCAAATACAAACCAAAGAAGAATCATTGATGCTGTGGCTTGGCCCCAGAATAATATCTTGCTGCCATCACCAACTGCACTATACCCTGGAGACTCCAGTGAGTGGACGTGGCCTTGGATATTTTGACACATGGACCAACGATGGCTGACCCTCCTGGCACCTTGGGGTCAAGGCCTGAAAGCTGGCTTCCTGTGTAGTCCTGAAGTCACAGCAGAGTGGCCCCCCAAAGATCACAGTAGTATATCCTGAATGGCCAGAAGGTAGGAGCATCTTACTGGGGAGTTTTATCATTATGGCCAGTGCATGCACCTCCAGTAGCACTATATAGACCCCTCAGTAACCCCCATGGAGAGAGGGGTAAAGCTATGGTATACTAGACCTGGATGGGACCCCCTTCCTGCCACAATCCTATCAGAGGACCACTCTCTTGCATGCATCCTACCTGGTGGGTAAGATTTGCCTATTTTCATGTCATTAAAACTGTCTTATCACCCTTACTGTCTTGGTGGATTGGGCACACACCCTGCAAAAACCCTGCTACTCACTGGGGTGAATGGAGCTCCCTATCCATAACAAGTGTGAGTTACAAACTCATCTGAGTAGAACTGGTTTTGAATATGGCTGAAATAACCTCCTAGGCTTGAAGATTATTATAATTTTTGTAACCTGTATCAAAATTTCGTTGTATCTTAGTTTTTGTTATCTCTATGTTGTCATCCTGTTGCTGTAGTAGTGCTCCAGTTTTCTTGCACAGGGACCATCGCAGAAGATTGAGAGCATGTAGATTGTGTAGCGAGAATCCTGGAGGGGTGGAGTGTGGATTAAGTGAAGGTTCCTATGGCCAGGATCCTCACCTGAACCTAAACTACTGGTTGACGTAACTGGCCTGCTGCTGGGCTACTGCTTCCACACCTGTACGCAATAAGCTATTATTGATTGAGTCTATACAAAGAGCTCTGCCCAGTGCTCTGCATGGAGGCAGAGCAGAGACAAAGGAGGACCACAGACCTCCAGACGTATTCTAGTGCTCAACCTATCGCTGGGAGAACTGGCCGGGTAATAAACCCTTTCACCCCAAGAGCATTCTATTGCCATTCCTCGGTCCCACTGAATCCATAGTGAATTTGCCCAGATGTGAAGCCCATTGGCAAGACAGACTACTTAGCCAAGACCAGAGGTATTCTGTCTACGTCACGACTCCCATTTACTGAAGGTTAAGAGATGGGCACTCATTTATTGCCCCCCCTCCTCCTTTATGTACTTAACACCTGCTACTGCTTCAGTCTGCTCCAGAAAAACAGTATTTATCAATCTGGTTCCAAGATGAGGTCAGAAGTTTCCTTTAGACCTCAAAAATACACACCCATTCATCCATCCATCCATCTATAGATACATAAATACCAGTGACAATTTTTTTTTCCACAGCAATTGCTGGAAGTCTGGAGAAATGATCACCTGTAGACCCAAATCCCAATATGTATGACTGTGTGAAAAATATCATACCAACTTTAAAAATAACTCTTTAATCATATGCACATAGGTGAATAAAGGGCAGCTCCAGGCCAACTGGGGAAGGAGCCGTGTGTTCTCCCTTTGTCCCCAGTATTGGCTTGGTACAGTTCTGAGATCACACACACAAATGGGGCTGGGTTGGGAAGTGGAATAAGGGAGAAGGTTTAAGAGACGAAGGCAAGAGGGGAGAGGCAAGGGCTTGGAGTAGTCTCAGTCAGTAGACTCCAACACAGATTCACTCAGCGCGAGGTCCCAGTAGTGTTCAGCCCCATGCTTTTTGAAGTGCTCTCGAGCCATGTTCTCTGTAGGGCACTGTTTGAACTTCATCTCCCCAAAGCTCCGGTCTTTGGCCGTACCCTGGGAGAGAAAAAATTTATAATAAAAACACTGCAACTTCTAATTTGAATCACATGTAATTCTTTTCAAAAATCTAATAACATTTGTATTTGTGTGCCTAGGTGAATGTGATTTTATGGTAAAAGGAATTCTAATCTCCACCTCCTTGGATAACTGAATGAGTTTTCATCAATTTATATGCATTAAGGGTTTCAGGTTTTTTTTGACTGAATGGAGAAAGAGGGGAGTTCCGTGCTCTGGTGCCTGGGGGGAAAAGCAGGTCAGGAAGACACTACAGAAGGTGAGACAGGATGAACTTGTTGCTCACTGGGCCTCAAGAACTAGATTTGGACCTTCAGGGAGAAAAGAACTACAGGCCTCAAGGAGTCTTTCCTTAAGATTTTGTGAGATTCTGTATACACTCAGGAGGCTTTGGGGCCACTGATAAGGAACAATACAAGGGCAAAGGGAATGGGAGCCAGAGACGAGGGGCTACTGAAAGAGAACAGAAGGAGATACAGTACTGGGTGGTACAGTACATTCTCACCAAAGACACCAGCAGCAAGGCAGTCACCAAGTTCTACCTCGAGGCTTTCAGGGATCAGATGCCAGTAAGAAGCTATGATAGATCCTGGCTTTCTGAACCTGAGATACAATTCCTGAGGACTCTCAGAGATAAATGGAAGAGAATTTGGAAGAGATGATGGGGCTGGGATACTAAATATGCAGGTGGGGACTTATAAGACAGAGAAACAGGTATTACGGTTATTATGACCTAATTTGTATGCATGAATTGGAGGAGTTTGGGATAGGACAGAAGGATACATGAAAAACATTAGCAATTACCTATAAAGAGTGTCTTAAAGAATCAGGGAATTGGAAGGGTACTATTTAATTAAGTGCTTTTCTGTGTTGTTAGAATTTACTTTAATAAGCATTTACTATTTCTGTAATAATGTGCTTTTATAATAAGAACTAGTTACTAAACATGAGCACTTTTAAAAAATGTACTCAACATGAAAGAATAAAATGAAAACATTAAATGAACACAAAGGTAGAAAATATTTACAGTGTATAAAATGTATTTTGGAGTGGGAATAAAAGGATTAATGTAATTCATCAAGATGAAATACAGTTACTGAGGAAAGAAACGTGTAATGCTTCCTGGAGAAATAGGATATTCTACATTTCACAAAGGATGAACGATCGTTAGTTCACATCTTGGCTTAACAAACATATTCATTCTTCAGAACTAAAATAGTTCACAAGAAAGACTTCAGAGATGAAGGAGTTGTATGACCTTAAAAAAAAAGCTCCATTTGAGGAATGATTTAGTCACCTTTTAAAAAGCACTGTCACACAGTAATCTTATTAGGTTCTCAAAAAAAAGACTACATGGAGGGAAATATCCACATTTTATAGACAACACAATAGATTTGGCATTAAGTCACCCAGTTTCACAGCTAGTAAGTGTTACTGCCCAAACTCCCAACTTTATATTCTTAAGTCTAGTACTTCTTTCACTGTATCTGAAGGAAAAACCCACAATCCATTTCCCTCTTTCCAAGTCTCCTATCCATGACTGAAATAAACTCAGTTGAGAATTTGTATTCTTGCCACCAATTTTCCATACTCTTCTCCTGATGGCATATCCTATATGTTTACCAATTTAAATAAAATATAATCAGGAACAATTTGCTGCCAAACATTTAACAGTTAATTCTAAGAAGAAACAAATTACTTAAGGGATTAGCTCAAATTCTGCTTCAGTGTTTAACAAAGGATCACCTACCTCCCAGACTAGAACACATTTGTTGGTTTTCTTCACAGCTTCCTCATCAGATTCCTCATCATCTGGAAAAGACAATATAGCTAAATCTTGCTCTAAACAGACCAGAGATCAAGACTTAGGTCCTAAGCAGACGATATTCAGGTCTACCCAAATTGTTTGAACTACTCTCACCCTTTCCCGTGTATTAGGATCAGATACGTTCTGTTACTCTTTATTTCCCCCATTTTAGACTGGCAACTCCACATAGGTAGGGACACTAATTCAACAAACATTTATTGAGTACCTACTATGTGTCAAGAGCTATGCCAGGTATTGGGAATAAGGAAATAAACAAGATGAGCGATCAACAATGAAAAGTTGTCCTAAGTACTGTGAGAACGAGGCTTCAGATACCAACATGACGAAGTCTATTCTCAAGAAGCTTGCAGTCTAACAAAGAGGGAAGATAATACCAAAGGAAAACATCTTAGGAACACTTGCAAAACAAAATAAAATATAGGTCAATTATAGTAAAAAACGTACTTTAAACAAACAAAAAGTTTAAGAAGGCCAAATTAAGTATAACTAAGAAAAGTAAGGCTTTTTGCATGTTAAATGTTAACTAGGTCTTCAAAAAAGGGAAGAATGAATACTGATGGAAGAATGTTGGCCAAGAAAAAGGATATCAAATATTTAAGATTAGATAAAGCTGGGCAAAAGAATGAAAAGAATATTTTCTTGAACAAAGCAGAGATCTTTTTACGACCTGAAAATCTGTTTTTTCACCTTCAACCTTTTAAAAAACTTTATCAAAGTATAATACAATACAGACGATGCACACAAAATGTGCACCTTGCTGAATTTCCACAAACTAAATAAAGTCATATAACCAATATCTAGATACTGGCAGACTGGGAAATCAGCTGATAGAAAGGCCTTAAAGGACAGGCAGAAGGATAATTAACACTTATGCATATGATCATGTAATAAATACTGTATGAATGTCTAGCATGCTCATAGTCCAAACGGGTCTTTCTAAAGTTCATGAAACATATCTAGTGTTAGCAAAAGTCCCAGAGGGAGGGAACAGATGAATGGACAGGGTACCATCCCACCTCCCTCTTAATCCCATCTAACCCCCATTCACCATCTCCCTTTGTGTTAGATGTCTGTTCGTCCCACTTTATTCGATGCAGCATAAGACGCTTAAATTTCTTCTGGGCCTTGGGGCCTGGAAACAGAGAAGGAGAATTTTGCCAGAGTTGCGGAGGGTGATGGGTAGAAAGAACCTTTGAGCTCATTCAATGCTCAGACACTAACGTGGAAGTTGAAGCAATCCCAGGAATCACAGCTTAGGTCCTTCTATTCCAATAAACAGAGAAACAGAGGCCCAAGATATTATACCCAGGTATGGCTCTAAAATACTTGTTTTCTCCTTTCTTCCCACCATGCTAATCAGGTCAAAGCCTAGGGTTGCCTGGGGACAGTCTCCCTCAATTTTTTCAGACTCACCCCCTTCCACTACTACCACGTTGACATCCTTGTGCAGTACCACCACCCCTGTCAGGTACAGTTGCCCAGCATTGGCCTCAATCTTGAACTTCTTGGCTGGGTTGCTCAAATTTCGAACTCTGGAGAGGGGAAAGTTTAGTTATGGCTTTCAGTTTAGCATCAGTATCTGCCTGAATGGAATGGCAAATAAACACATGGATCCAAAATGGTTTTTCTCTAAAAACAAAGGCATCTGAAGTAAGCAAATACACTAATGCTTGTAAGGCAGAACTGATGAGTCTAGAAGTATTTCCACCGTCTATACTTCTTCAAAGTCTAGCACTGTACAAGTAATCAAAAGAATGGAAGAGGTATTTACCACCATCCAAAAAAATATATAAGCTACTTGTTCCTGACAGTGTAAAAATCAACAAATTATTTGCACTCTAGATGCTGTAAAGCAGTCATAAAGCTACACATGAGAAAATTCTAGAAGGATACATGAAAAACCATTAACAGCAATTACCTATAATGAGTGGTCCTGAGGGATCAGAAAAAAGGGAGGGGACTTTTTCAGCAAGTGCCTTTGTATTGTTAGAATTTTTTTTACCTTAATAAGCATTTGTGTTTATAATTACCACTTTACTAGTTACTAAACAAGAGCACATTTAAAAAACAGAATATACACTGTACTGAACATAAAATAAAAACATTAAATCAACATAAAAGTAGAAATATATACAATGTATAAAGTGCATTTTGGAGTGGGAATAAAAAGATAACTGCAATACATCAGGATAAGGCTATAATTACTGGAGGAAAGAACCTTAATGCTTCCTGGAGAAACAGGATATTTTATGCTTCACAAAGGATGAATGATCTTTAGTTCACATCTTGGCCTGAACAAATATATTCATTCATTCTTCAGAATTAGTACTGGTTCACTAAGAAGCCATCAGAGATAGAAGAGTAAGTCTTAAGTCTCACCACTGTAAAAGATTTACTAGTCCGATTCACACTAGTGTCATTAAGAGATTAGGGGTTGATGGTAGTAGGTATGCTTTAGACCCAGTGATTCTGCCTCAAGCACTTGGAAAATGTTTTGGTATTTCTAAGGGAAAGGCTGGCCCAGTTTGGACACCTACCTATATACAGATATGTGTACCCCCTGTGAAATGTCTTCTTTAAGCTTTTTAATTTTCTTGACCTTTCTCTGTTCTGCTGTAAGTTTTCGGGCAGCGTTGGCCTCTTCATGCGCTCTGTCGTGACAGGAAGGACATCCACAAGTGAGAAAGGCATTGAAGATCAGAGGCAGGGCTGAGGGAAAGAGAGAGCAACAGAGGACTCTCCCCTCCCTCCAAATATGGAACCCCCAGAAGAGTTTGGGAAAGGTACTTGCCCTGGGTTTCCACCCAATCCCATGGCACTTACTTCTGTCTTTTTGCCATCTGAGCTCTGACATGGGCTTCTACCTTCGTGGGGTCTTGAACAGCTTCTGTTCCTAATACTCGCATCAAATTTGAAATTCTCACTGCAGAGGAGAGAGGACAGAAATCAATATCCAAAGTTACTTCTCGAGCTGGGATAACCTTTCATCTCTTCTCTACCAATTCATATAGTTCACCTATTTCAAATCTCCACTCAAAATTCACTTCCCTACAAACTGCTACCTTGAAAAGCCCATCCAATTAACACAGCATTTGTGTAAGGTCACCTAGCTGATCTAAATAGTTGGTATGCAATTATTCACATTGTTTGAAAGTTTATGAAAGATTAGAAACTAAATTTCCTTATTATTTTTCATTCAATCACAGTATTTAGTGAAAAATCCTATACATAACAGTACCCACTCAAAGTATTACTGAATGATAATGGAAGCTATAGGTGTGAGGTTTTTAAAACTGTATTTGCACCTGTCAAATATTAAGAATTACGTATATAACAACTCTGTGCAAATACTCCAACTACTATCTTAATGAATTTCAAGACCATTATTCTTCCAGTAAGATTAGTGTTATATGGTCAATACTTAAAAATAATCCTTAAATGACCTCACTAATGAATATGTTGATCTTTTTAAGACAGTAACACATTTATGAAAAGAAAAGGACCAATGAATGATGCTGAGAAGCAGAAAGTACCTGAATATAGAGAGACACTAAAGTTCCTCTAAATTAGAGATAAACTTGCCACCCTTTCTTTCCTGTCTCTAATATATGTACCTTTGGGTTCTGGAGGAGGCATCAGACCCAGCCTGACTTTTTCTTGTAGTTCCTTCTGTGCTTCCCTCCTTGTTTGCCTTCGAAGTTTCTTCTGTTCCTTCTTGGTAAGATACACCCCCAGAGTAACTGGTGTGTCACTGTCAACTGTCAGGCAGAGAAAATAATGTACCAAAGCAGTAAGCATAATAGAGGGATATAGCTGGATGTCAATCACATTAAAAGGGCCTTTAGCTTAAGTGTTGTTATTTTTAGTTTGTGATAGTGGTAGTATGGTCATATTTTTTAAAAGCATTCTTATCTTTCAGGAGTAATGTTCTAACTTGCTTTTCTTTAAGCAGCTGAACCATTTAATCAACTGAAATGTGGCAAATACAGAAAATAAAATTAGGCTGCTCCAGTTGCTCTGTGTGAGGATCTGGGCTAGGTGAGGGATACTAGAATTCCATTTGGATCCCACCTCCTGTCCCTCCATGTTTCCATGGAACACAATTTGAAAACCATTGGCCAAGATGAGGAAATTTATAATTTTAGAGTTACAGAATTGAGGAAAAATATCCTCTGGATTCCCAAAGCAGGTTTAAACAAACAAACCCCACACATTCTTCTAACGATTGACACTGATGACAGCTATGTAGACTGATTAAGTTCAATGATTACCATACCTTGTATTATCTTAAGGTCTCAGTCTAGTTTTCTGAACTTACTGGAGATACTGTCAAGCAAATTTACTAATTAAGGTATTACCTACTCCATCCCAAATCTGAAGAAAACGTTAAAATCTTTTATGCTCTACGTAACTCTTGAAGGATACCAATTAATATTCTCTACATGAGAAAATTCTGTGTTCTAAGTAATTTACCCAAGGGATGCAGCTAGTTAATAACGGCCACAACTAAAAGGTATCTTTTTGACTGAGCCAATAGACTTTTGCTACAAAACAAATAGAGAGAAAGGCTGAAGACAAAGATGACTGAAGAAAGGCAGTAGTGGTGGTGTACAAGACTGGAGTTCGGAGTCAAAAGCCCAACCACAGCAAAAACCCAACTTGTGATATCCAACAGTGAGGCTGTCTCTAGATTAGGTTTCAATGCCCTAGAGCTGCACTGTCACTAGCTACACGTACTATTTAAACTTAAATTGAGTAAAATAAAAAATTCAGTCCCTCAGTTATATCAGTGTGACTCAGTCTTCAAGTGCTCAATAGTTACTTGTGTACAGTGGTTACTGTATGGACAGTACAGAGAACATGTCCATTATTACCTAACGTTCTATTGGATGATATTCTTCCAGAGCCTTATTGAGAAATCCTACATTACCTGGAGGGTTCAGCTGGGCCGGATGTTCAACAAGATTTGTGATTCCAAAATAATCTTCTCTCTTGGGATTTTCCTCTGTACTAAAATTGGAGGAAGAAGAGAAAATAGGATATGTGAATAGAGATGACCCCAAGAGAGGGAGTTTCAGAAACAAAAAAAATATATACTCTCCATGATGCATTCTAGCACTTTTCAGTATATGTGGATCTAGAATATGTAATTATATATAATTTTCAAGAAGAGAAAACTGGGTCCGACTAAGGTTGGAGGCACTCTTCACACCAGTCGTTCTCAACCTTTTTTCCTATCCTAACACCCCTGATAAAACCACCTTCTTTCAGTGGTAACAACTCCTCCTTGGGACAGTGGTTGACAAAGGAAGAGTAATGAAAGGCTAAGACACAGTATCCTAAAACTATGTACCATGTGGAATGGTGGAGCAGATAAAATTAAAGTTCTCCAAACGTTTCTTATATGTTTATTTACCAGTCTCTCCCCCCATCAACTAAGAATCCTTGCTCTATTCTAGAACTGCATCTTTAAGAAATGTAAACACCTACTGTAAGTAGTAAAAGAATATAATTAAGAAAAAAAAATCCTAAAAAAAAAAATAATGCACAAGAAGAGATGATTTATAGATTTGCTCTTTTAGATTATTTGTGCCTGTGCCTCTCAGGTTAACCCAAAAAACTAAAAGTAACCCATACAGCATATTCCTTAAAAAAAAATTTTTTTATTTTGGTATTGTTAATGTATAATTACATGAACATCATTATGGTTACTAGAGTCACCCTATTTATAATATCAAGTCCCCACCACATACCCCATTATTGTCACTATCCATCAGCATAGTCAGATGCTACAGAATCACTACTTGTCTTCTCTGACATACAGCATATTCTTTGCAAATATGTGAGCTTGTGTATGGTTACCTTATTTTCCTTGGGTTTAAAAGTTTTACTTAATGCATGAGTACCAACTCTCCCATTAAAACTCTAGTCTTATAAAAAGGTATTAACTAAGAAACTCACAGGTCAAAGCCATTGGGGATGATATAAGAGTCCCACCACTCAATTTCAGGGATATCTCCTTCCTTTAACTCCTTCTTAGGAGCAATGAGGGCGAGCCTAGTTGAAGTATGGATGCCAGTTTTTCGAGCTGCCTGTGAGATCTCTGCCTGCAGCTTCTCCAGTTGAGCCTAAAGACACGAGCAACCAAGACAGGAAGATAAACTAGAGTCACAGAAAACAGAGAAGTGGTAGAATCTCAAATTTGAAAACACTTCCTCTTAAACTCTTTATACCTAATGCAACGAACTCATGATTGTTGAAAGCTTAGAAAAAAGAGCCATGCTGTTTGTTTTATCCTTTACTTTGCATATATCTGACTCTCATCACCACCTCTTCACCCCAATGTGTGCCTGCTGTAAATAGGCAGAAATGGAATTTTATGAAAACCTCAGTCTGAGAGGATGAAACCGAGAAGGCAAAAGCCATCAAATACATAGTCAATTCAATTCTCCAGGTGTGTGGATTGTCTATAGTAAATTTTAACACCAGGTTAGCTTTCCTCAGAAGTGTTTTTCTCCTCTCTGAGTTATATATGGAGAATTTTCAAACTGAATTTTATTTCCACATAAGTAGAATGTAATTAAGTTAAATCAACTAAAAATCAAGTATTCCAGGAATAAATACAGCATTTTAAAAATTATTCATTCCTTCATTATTTGTTTACCTATTTGCCTAAACAGAATTATGTTGAGGGTATTTTAGGACTATATTCCAACTTCTTCAAAGCTCCAGGTTATATTCTAAGTCTGATACCTTTGTCCGTAATCGTTGGGCAATCTTCTCAAATTTGCCCTTGTCATGGAATTTAAAAGTGCGTCTCTGGCGCTGCGAAGGGGCAATTGAGACTCGGGGGTCAAAAAAGGTATTAGACTCCATGTCTTCCGATGGCTTTTCTTTAAGCTGTTGCTTGAATTGTTCTCTCTTCACAGCACGAATGTTGGCCTTCAGAGTAGGCATGCGGTGTGTCAGCTCAATCTCCTTGCCTGTTGCATCTACGGTACGGCCTTGCTCATCCAAAATAAGTGGTGTAGGTTTAGTTTGATCTTTTAACTCCACTTTCCTGAAAAACAGCCCACCAAGAAAGAAGCCCATACAGAACAATAAATAAGGCAAACAAAAACAAACAGAAAATAAATCAAAACTCAACAAGAACAACTAGGTTACATAATTCTAGGGAACACAAACTGGATATTTGAATATAGAGTACAATCAGATTAAATGAATTTATAAATTACATTAGTTAGAATTTGCAATACCATCTTTACTCCAGAATTCCTGACTCAGACATGTGATGCCTAACCAATTGTAGGTGCTAAAAATAGTCCATCATCTTTACCCAGTTGCAAAGAACTCTCAGATCTGGTCTCTGTGTGGATATAGCCCTGAGTCAGGAACCAGGAGACCTGGTTCTATTCCCAGTTCCAGTGCTAGACAAATAATCTTAACCTCAGTTCTACCAACTGTAAAAAGAAGATAAACTCTCAACAAGGAAGCCAAAAGAATAAATTCAATTCGTATGTATTGAGCACAGGTAAGAAATACGGAACTGTGTAAGATATGATTTAATTTCCTTTAGGAAGAAGAGTATCAATAACATTGGCGAGTATTGATTGCTTCTCAAGCTTCAGGAACAACACAGAGTTCCATGAAATAGATACTCACGGGGGAGCAATACCCATGGCATGGAGATTGGCCAAGCCCACCATGTTGGCATTGCCAATGAGGCCTGGCTTCAGTGCCAGCTGGGCTTGGATGCGGGCTTGTAGTTCAGCTGCTTTCCTGGCCTTCTCAATGGCATCATTCATGAAAGTGGCAGCCTGTGATGGCTGAATAGTGTTGCCAATTGGAAGTCGCTCTGGTTGGGAGGAGGAAGGAGTCTTTGGCTATGAGACAGGAAAAAAGAAATCAAAATCTGAAGGATCAGATGGGCAGACAGGACACACACACAGAGTAGTAGATATGGGGTGGTACATGCAGTCATCTTCCAGATTCTCATTTGAGTAGATGGCAAAAAATTGTGATTAAGATTCTTCTTTTCAGAGTAATCTGGGCACAATACCTGAGGGGCAGGGGGGCTAATGAAGCTCAGTTGTTTTTTCCTCTCCTCGATTTGCCGTGTTGCTGCCTCCATCATCTGTTTGATCTGCTCTCGGTAGGGGAAAAAAGTTGAAAAACTGTTAATGTCTCTATTTCTCCCATACAGTTTCCTAAACAAAGGGCTTTCAGGTCTACAGAACTAAAATTTTTTGAATGATCTCATCATATTCTGGCTGTACCATAGGCTAGAAAATCTAGTAAAGATAAGCCTACACAGCTGAGCACTGGAATTTTTCAACCCATTTTCCTAAGGCAGAAATGACATGTTAGGTATTAACACAGCTTGATGATTAAGACTGAGGAATCGGAGATACCTGAGTCTGAATCTTAATTCTGCCAATTAATGCCTGTGTGACCCTGGACATGGTCATGGGCTCTGACCTCCAGGTGTCTAAAAGGGGGTAAAAATAGTACCTACCTTTTAAAAAAATAATGCCTACCCAGCTATTGTGAGCATTTAAATAATGCATGAAAAACTCTTAACAGAACCCACACAAATTATTAAACTTTTTTCTTAAACTCATGCTGCTGTTCCCTGAATTCCTAGTTTGGGTAGCCAGAGGCAACAATGCAAAGACCTGCTTCCTAGTTTCTATAAACCCCTTCTTCTGTCCTTAAGTTCAGAATGATAAGCTTTGAGAATATGATCAAATAACTCTTCTCAAATTTTCCAAGAGACCTATTATCAAGGTGCTTAAAGACATTTTTTCAAATTTATTTTTAACATTTTTTTGAGAAAGTGATATATTTACACAGTTCAAAATGCAAAAAAGTACAAAAGGGTATACTGTGAATTCTTCCACCTCCCATTCTCTATAAAAAATATCATAATCTTTTCTGAAATAAGCAAATCCACCCACCCATCTCATATATTTATGTGTATATTCTATTTCTGCTCCAAGAAATTTTAAATGATACAAGAAATATTTACTGCTTATATGTTATCAAAATTGTTTAACAGTGCTCATTTTAAAACACAGAAAATTCCTATTAAAAAATACAAAGTCAACTTGAAATTACTTAAGTGGATTGTATCTTCTCTGCATTATATTTGGAAATTTTCTTGCCATCAAGCTGAGTTCTGATTATCTCAACAATATTCTAAATGACCCAGTGAGGTACATATTGGCCAAAGGATGGTAACACACCTTGCTTACCACATAATAGATGCTCAAAAAATGCTATTTCAATAGCCTTCAACTGGAATACTCCTGGTTAAACCAAGAAACGATGAAACATAAAGCAAGAGTTTCCCAACGCTAAACACCAGTTCAAATCAAGGTTACAATAAATCTGGATCCATGCATCTTTCGCTTCTTCAACTCACAAAAATCACTGCTTCCAGTTCCTAACTACTAACCTGGAGCTTAGTCAGCATGCCAGGACTCTCTGAGGGAGGCCCAGGGATCACTTCTGGCTCCTCTTCTACCTCCTCAAAACGGGGTATCCGTCGCTTCTTTACTCCTGATGATTCCTTGGAGATCTCAGAGTCATCACCAAACACTTCCTAAAGGAACCCAAGATGAAAAAAGAGTTGTGTCCCCACCCATGAGAGAAGGGAAAAATCATCCTAGTCCCCATCAGCATTTTGTGGCTTTTCCCAGTCTTCTAGACCCTCCACCATATGAACTATCTCACCCAACTTCAACATTCTCCTACTCCAGTCAAGCAAATTATCATCATGGTCTTATAAATGTTCCCATCTCAAGGTCTTCGCAAATGCTATTGCCTGTATTTGTAAATCTTCCCAACTTCTTCACAACCCCTGCTCCAAATCCTGCCTAAAACTCACCTCCTCCAGGAAGTTTTCCTCATTAATAATCTCATCCCACTCTGATCAAATTGTTGTTTCACATCCTCTAGCACTTAAGAGCTTGGTTCACAATAGGTAAAATTACATTGCTGATATTCTGCTTGCCAAGTGTTAAGTCTTTTTCAATGTTAGTACTTTCTCCCAACTAGAGTCTAAGTTCTTCCAGGATAGGGGCTCTCTCTTCTTCAGTATTCCCCAATAACAGTTTGTCTTCATCAAACAATGGGAACTCAAATATGTTGACTAATCTGCAAGGTGAATTTAACAGGACCAAGAGTGGCCAACTGGAAGGGACAATGGGAAAAAGCAAATGTACACACCGGTGGTAGGCTTTGGGTGACATCCCCTCTTCACTAGGAGGGCTCGTGTTTTGCAAGGACATATCCTCAGCCAGGGGCGAGCGCTTCCTGGAACTCCTACAGTTCAAGAAAAAGGACTCTCCCATAATATATTGTGTGGGGTGGGGATTTGAATGGACCAAAATGGGACCCATATCCCAATGCTACCTAGATACCTTCTTCAAGAAACCATTTTTATTACTCCCACCCAATGTAGTCACTTCATTCACAGCATGCCCTTAAACACTTAATAAAGTAGCATGCCCTATCATAATAAAATCCTCATTCTACAGGTCTGTGTATACTGTGGCTCAAGCATTCCCACTTAAACACAATTCAATGTAAGTCAAATTCTGCAGTCAACCCTAAGATTTACATGAAGCTGCTACTTAGATTTTATAATTTGTGACTGTATTTTGCTGTGCCTTCCCACCCCCAACCCTTAAACTGCAAATTCCTTTACAGCAAGGAGTCTCTCTCATTCCTTCATCATCCTAGAATGTTTTAATCACAAAGGGCACATGAATCTCTATTTCTCTTGGTTCCACAGCCTGGCCAGGGACCAAGCAGACATTGCTTATTCACTCTCTGTGCCTCAGGAAAAACAATAGGAAAGCCAAGGTATCCAAGGCACTTTGGAAGGCTTGGTGGGAGTCACAGAAAAATTCTTTTTTTTTTAAAGAGAGAGAAAGAGAAAGAGATCAGGTACTTGACACTGCTAATATTGAAAGAAGCCATGACCAATCAGCAACCACAGAATGAAAAGTAGGGAAGGGAGTAATGACAATCCCTTTAAATACTCCACTCATGGGGCCAGACAACCCTCAGTATGCTATATAGCAAGCAGTAGGCTTTCAAGACATACAGTAAATAATAATTGTTAGGTATCCCATCTAAGTCCACTGCAGAGAAACCTCCATAAAGGAGCAACAATGAGGTCTACAGCTCAGGTAGCAGTGGAGTCACATTCTGAAGCAACCTATTAGGCTTCAGATAAATTAAAGCATAAAATCTTAGAGCGACCAATTTATAGATAGTAGGGAAAAAAAGAGACAGGGAAACATGAGAACCAAAACTCCAGTGTAAGAAAAAGAATAAAGCTACCAATTGTTGCCTTGGAATATTTCAACCCAGGAATATAGGTAGTTCATCACCTTAAGATTGTGATAATACAGGTTCACTCCCGCTACTTCAACGTCTAAGTTACTCTTGAATATTTGGTATTCTAATAGTGGATATCCAAGTGTGAGCCAGGTAAGCTCAGCAGCTTTGTTACCATTCAAAACACTCCCAAGCTCATCAGATAGTTAACTGTAACCTACCTTTAGCTCCCGTTTTCTGCTCCTGTCACTGCTAGATTTGGAATGCCTAGAGCTTCGGCCTTCCTCCACAGCCTCAAACAGTTTGTCCACAAATCGGAGAGTAGAATCATCAAGAAAAGGTTTCAGATGGTCTGACAGGAAAAAAAAAGGTGGTAGGGTTGAACAGGTAAGAGTACTTAATAGTTAGTCCCATACAAGGCATATAACAGACACCAACACAGGAATTTTATCTCCAGGAATGAGAGAAATGTTTTCTTAAGTTCTTTGCAGGATTCCTATAAATACTCTTCCAATGAATGACCTTGCCCTATGATGTAAAAATACAGATAAAATTTTTTTGGAAGAGGCAGTAACACATTAGGAGCAACCTGTTTAGGTTGAACATGAAAGTTTAGGATGAATAATCACCCTAACTCTTCCCAGAGAGCAAGCTGTAGAGGACTACCATTAACAAAATTTACCTCCCTCAACTTTTCTTTCATGTATTTTATAAAGACATCTGAATGTTTAGATGTCAGACTGAATCTGAACATATCCATCTGACTTTAGCATCTTTCCTAAGTAAATATACCTTAGATAACTCAATACAGTGGTCAAAGGAAGTCAGTCTGAGAATCAAAATAGTATAAAAAACAAAAACTAAAAGGCAAAATTAGTTATTTAGCCTATTTCCACTATAATGCAGGATAAAAATAAAATGTGACCTGACCATTTTTAGACAAAATTATCCCAACAAAGAATTTTGGGGAAGTTCAAGCAGTGTTTGGGGTCACCTTATATGTTAAGTCAAAAGATTCAGAAAGGTACCTACCAGCTGCCTTCTTCTTGTCCATGCCCTTCCCCACACAGTTTAGTGCCGCTGTGACCACTGTGGGTTCTGAAAAACCCAGCACCCTCTTTACTGTCTTCTCTATCCATGGTTTCAGCTCATCTAGCTCCCTCTTAGACAGTGCCATTCTTTGGGAAAAAGAGGATAGCTCAAATGGGATTCAATACTGCAGCACCTAAAGAAACCAAGGAAGAGTTAAATTAGACGATAGAAAAGACTAAAGTGATTCCAGGTAATAGTCAATACATCAGAAATGCCTTCCCCACCCCTATTCTCAATCCTTAGGTGAGTTCCTCCACTTGATTTCAAACCAAATACTGTCCCTAAAACCCATACTTCAAAGCAGGAAGAGCTACTTTCTGTTTGATTTTTAACCCTAACTCAGTATCAGGGGCTCAATGAAATCAGTAGAAGCAACCAACCAACCCTGAGAATAACTTTGTCTGAGAAATGAGGTCTAACTTCTTTGATTCTGTCATATCAACAAGGACTGACAAACTGTTACATAAAAACAAGACTGAAAAAGCCCACTCGGAGGCCAGCTTTTCTATCCATTTTACTTCCAAGCAGGCATTCTTTAACCCAGTCCTGACCTATAGGTTTCTCTTCTTTTAAGGAAGCAAATAAGGGAGGCTTATCCAGGTCAGTCATCCTATATATATATTATATATAAAATAATCCTTAGAAATGTTCTGTCACATTTCTCTGTAGTCATATTCATCCCAGTGGGAATTCTGTACCCAGATAATTTTCTCTCATTCTATAGTGTCCCTGTCTGCTGACTTGGTAAGAATAATCCCTCGGCTCAGAAAAGAATACTCTCATTTTGGATGTACTCTCTCTCTCCCTCTTCACCTTTATTCTTATACTTTTTAGCTAAGTAGAGAAGTCACTTTCATTAAGGACTCTCTACTACAAATCTTTGTCATTTAATTCAAGTTATTACAATTCTTAAACATTTTTCATGTTTACAAATCTGATTTACCTAAATCCCAAAAATCTTCATGAGCATACAGAAAATTTTATTTCCCTGATTTTCTCCACAGTGCCTAAAAGTAAATAAAAATATTCTAACCTCAACTTCCAAGCTAACCTTCTCTCAGCAGTGCCACCCATCAGGGCCTGATCTGGGAGTCAACCTTTCAAGAGATGTTTTAAGACATCTTATACAGATATGGAAATGACTGTTTTGCTGTTAAAATAATGTATACTCTTTTATTTTCAAAAAAAATTTTTTTTTCTCCTAAAAGATACAGTCTGATTAACTTCTACATTCTTCGCAGATTTATCCTCTATAAGACCTGTGGCTAAACAGTGTATTTAATTTTTGTATAACCATACAAAACTAGTAAAGTAATGAAACTAGGAGTGAAAGACTGTGCTTCACTGACACATCATATGAATGATTGTATGGTGGCTCTACTAACCTATCATGAGACAGCAGGTTAGCCTATCAATTTCTACATATTAGATGTGCATTGCTCAAAAGAAGCATATTCAGACACCACACAAAGTGAAAACGAGCTCACACCGAATAGCTGGCGCACTGAGCTCTACCAATTACAAGCCTTTGGACAAGTAAATCTGAGCCTCAGTGTACCCATCCTACAAAATGAGTACAACCGCCATACCTACACTGCACTTATTTCATTTAATAAATACTTATTGCATAACTACTAAGTGTCAGTGTACTGGGTGATAAGGCTACACAAAGAATCCTCGCCTTAACAGGGCTTATATTCCACTAGAATTTAACCAGAGGCTAGAAAGTGTAAGCAATTGGAAAATCCAAAGCAATAAATGAAGTACCACTCTATCAGATGTAATGTGTGCCCCAGCACTATATTAAAAAATGTATTCAATTTCAACCCAATCCTCCATAAGATTGTATGTAGCTTAAATATAAACTACCAGGGGTAAAAAATAAAAAGTTTCAAACAGTAACTGGCTTTGTCACTGATCAAATATTCAACAAAAACTGCCTGAACTGGGGCAGGGCGTAGTGGTTATGGTGTGAAGGAACGAAGGCAGAATGATATCTGAATGAGCAAGTAGAGAATCCAATCTTTTGAAGGATTCCCTTATTCTGGGCTCTTCGTTGTTACATCCCGAGTTTCCCCCGAAATCCCTCTTTTTGCTCTTTCCTTCTCCTCGGACGGCCCCCTACTCGACCTTGTTTTACCCAAACTCCTCTTCTCAGAGCTACTCTTCCCCACCTCGTCCCCTTCCCGCCCCCGCCCTTTTCCTCTCAACAATCTCATTCCAACCCGTTCTCTCACAGAATATTGTACTTCTCTTAGCTTGCTTCCCGCTGAGCCTTCCCGGTTCGGTCCTCCCCTGGCATTAAGGTCCGGACCTAGCCGTTCGTACCTGAGGACACCCTATCCGGGCCCGGGGCCACTACTCACCTTAGAAACTTCAGCCCCTGAGACGGAGCCCGAACGTTACACCGGAACCGGAAACTCTCTGACCGCCCTACGGCCTGCCGTCGCTACCGCCACGGCCGCTTCCACGCCGCAGTCCCCTAACATGTGACTGGGGAAGGCCGGGCGCCGATTCGCGCAGCCGTAGTAGCCACTTTCCCGGCAGCGGTGCGCCTTCGTTGGGAAGCTTAAACGTCTGTCCGTGCATGTTCTCACCTCCTTCGTTTTCCTCGGCTAAGCTTGTTAGCTAGATTACTGCTAGAACTAAAAGTGCCGCTTCTGCGTTAGGGATAAACGGAACCTTTCCGGTAGAAAGTAGACCCTCCGGGAGTCGTGACCGCCGCTCCTTAACCTTTCTCCCTTACGTAACAGTGGTGCCACAGACCCCCCCCCCCCGAAAAAAAACGAGCATAGAACTCTGAAGATAGCAGCCCCCCTTTGTGCCTTTTATTGACAGAATACTTACTGCCTACCACCATGTGCCAGGCATCCTCTGAAAATTAATACTGCTTAATGATTAAATAAGAGCACGAGCTTTAAAGCCAGACTGTCTAGATTTGTATTCCAATTCTCCCACTCATTAGTTATGGCATTAGGCCAGAGTCGCTTGTAAGAAAATCCACCTCACCTTTTTTCTCGCCTGTAGAAAAATCCACCTCAGCTCTGCTGTGAGAACCACAACAGTGAAGACAATGTGCTTAAAAGTTTTTCTTAACCGCGTTCAATAAAACTACATGTGTATCTCATTGTCTATGTAAATAGATAATAGACCCCTCATATTTACATCATGAAAACTAAGCTTCTGATTCTAACGCCCTCAAATCTCCTCTATCCGAACCCCCACACACAAAAAACAAAAAACCCAGTTCCTCTAACAGTCTTCCTCATCTCAGTTAATAACAACTCTATATTCTTCTAGGCCAATAGGCAGGTCAATAATCCTGGTCATCCTGGACTCCTCTGGCTCCATTGGCCCTACTTTCAAAATACATACAGAACCCATCTGCTTCTCACAATCTCCATTACTGTCACCTTTATGCTTGGATTATTTTAGTAGTCTCCTAATTCTTGCTTCCACTTTGTCCCCCTTTAGTCTCATCACATAAACACTAGAAATATCTAGTACTGTTAGGGGGAGCATTGTGTATTTTCCTCGGTTCTTGTCCCCGCCGCAACAAAGAATTGGAGGGCAGAGACACAGTAGTGAAGCAGAGCAAACGTTTTATTTAAAGGTACTTAAAGAGAGAAAAAGTGCAGACGACTTTAGGGAGGAGAGGTGCCCTGAAAGGTTTAAGCTTTATTTAAAGAGAGCAAGTGCACACTTGGAAAAAGGAGAGTGTGAGCTACCTCACAGAAGAGATACTGGAGGACACCCTATGCGGGCCTGGGGCCACTACTCACCTTTCAAACTTCAGCCCCTGAGAAGGAGCCCTCACTAAAGGGTTGAGATAAGGTTTTAAGGCTGCGCACTTAGAAGGGGCGGGCGATTTCAGAGAGAGGAGCGCACCTAAGGTTTTAGAGTCTGGGGTTTTATAGGCGGTTGAGGATTTTCAGGAAAGCAACAAAGGGCCAGGTGTGGACCTGCCAAATGGTCTCAGAATGTTCATCTTTGTGAAGACATTTTTTTTAACTTAACACAAGAAATATACTGCTTTGATTCCTTTCCAGGATATCAGCTTCTGTCTGGAAGCATATCAATCAAGACTGACTGCCCTGCCTCCAAGGTGGGCTGAGCCACCATCTGTTTGGTTAAAATGCAGTCTCAGCTTTAAGGTAGAATTCTTCCTGAATAAGCTGGGCCTTCTAGCAGGTGCTAAAGTAAATCTTACAATGGTATTTTCTAATTGATAGTGAAAACATAGGCTATGCTGAGATACTTTTCTTTATCTGGGGAGTATTCAGACTTCTAGGCCAAGTTGCTCCTGGCCTTCTGAGCTTTCTATTTTTAACTGGTTAACTCTTTGAGGCCCTTCTAGTGGGCTTACTGGCCTTATTCTCTTTCCACACCGCTCATATCTGTATTCCTGCCTAACAGTACTAGTATGGTAGGTGCCATAGTGGTTAACACATCAGAAAGGTCATATTACT
>JAVSCE010015524.1:0-17967 GCA_032199065.1 Smutsia gigantea
GGGGATCATAGGGGGCATCGGGACCGTCCAGAGATTGCTCTCTTGCTGGCGTGCGTTTCCACGTTTTGTGCCTGGTAGTGCTCAGCCGGCCCCACGCCCTTTCTCGTTTAAGATATACCTACGGGAGAAGCCGTAATGGTGCCTGGGCGTTCTCGACCTCATAATGTCTGTCGACTGCAGTGTTTGTCAGCGAATTCTAGGGATTCGCTTATGTGAATTTCCTGGAAGGGCTCATGTCATCTGATATCCATTAATTCTGACAGACGGAGAGGAGACTGCTTGTTTTCTTTATCATTTGTTCATTGGGCACCCAGGTTCTCTTAAATTTCTCCCCACTGATGAAATCCAAGTATTTTACTTATTGAAAGTAGGTATTCTCAGCGCCTCTCGGTGATGGCCGCAAATCGTGATGTGGCTCTTGGCCGGTAAATTTGAACTTCCTCAAAATGTGAATCCTTGTGTCTAGTTTCCACAAAGGCAGGTTGTCACTTGCATTTTATTAGCGTTTGATATAGTCTGCACTGGGTGAATAATGTTTTCAGATGTCGGTGTACTGAGTATTAATTTTAATTATCTCATTATTCACTTTCTGCAGACAAGCTTCTATAAACCTGTAGGCCTGGAAACGGGCTTCACTTTAAATATGTTAATGCCTGAAAGCAGGATTAAATGTTTGACATACACTACTTTCGTATAATACATTGCCACAAAGATGATTTTGCTTATTTTTCAGAATAATGTTTACATTTTGGGAATTGAGAGAAGAACGGTTTAAAAGTTTAGGATTTGTTTTTTTCAATATTTATGGATTGCCATTTATATTGTTTTCTAAGGAAAATTACTAAATTGAGGATATACTAAACACCCTGGTACTCTGCTGGGTGAGCCACTTTGGAGCAGTGAGCCAGAAACACAAGTCCTGTCCTCATGAATTTTACTGGGAAAGGAAACTTCGGTATCAGTCTTCTCATAGAGCTTATCTCTGACCAGGGCAAGTCATTCAGTCTTACTTAAATAAGTCTCACTTTTGTATCTGAGGACAAGTGTGGGCCTCTTTGGCCCTTCCCAGTCCTAAAATTCTAGGATTCAGTTCAACTCATCGGGCATCCTGTGTTCCTTCTAAGTCATGTGCTAGACACTGGAAACAAACATAGTCCTTGCTCAAAGAGTCTAACAGGGGAAACATGCTTGTGGAACTTAATGTAATATAGTCTGAGGACTGCTTTATTAGCACTGTTGAGTCAATGTGGGGTCATGGAGGGATAGGGAGTTCTGCCTGGGAGGACTACAGGAAGTATCGCAAACTGAGACAATGCTGGGAAGAAAGGCGTTACCAATAAGGTGAAGCTGGAAGAAGTGACTGCTTATGGTGTGTGCCATCATAGAATTCCTGAGGAAATAAGTAAGTGAAGTTGGAGCCAGTTGGGTATTCAAAGTATGTTTTGAGGTTTCCAACCCCTCATCATCCTTAATCCTCCCTCTGTCAATTGTTATTTTGTGCCTTATCATTTTTTAAGTAGTACTTTGATTAACATGATGAATATCTCTGTGAGATTGGTCATTTTCGTTTTACAGTTGATTTGCATTGTGTTGTTAGATTACATCTACAGCATATGACTGAAGAGATTGACTAACAAGTTGCTAGGATGGATGGAAATGATTGTGTCCAATGGAGATATAATAATAATGGTAACACTTAAGAAATACTTATTACTAAGCACCTTGCGAGTTTTGGGCTTTATCTGTGTCGTTTCATTTATTCCTCATAACAGTGATACAAGTACTCTTACTATCCCTGTTTGATAAAAGAGGAAATGAAAGCACATTGTTTGAATAAAAATAGTTTTGTAAATGATAGTTCTTGATGACCTTTGCTCTTCTTTGCACCTTACAGCTGTCTAGACTTGGCAGGATTGTTTGGCCTGAGTCTCAAACTAAAATGGGCCTCATCACAAATGTTAATTTCATCTGGATTCTTTAATGGTTCCATTTCTCTCTGAACCATGTAACTGATGAGTCTAGAGTCACTTGTAAATGGAGAACCACTTTAGTGGGTAAGGGGACATTGGTTACCAGGGTTTAATTGAGGGCATGTTCATGTTATAACTCTTCTTACTCTATGGGACACTTCCCAGGAAGGGCATCAAGGCGCTCCCTTAGAGTAGCCATTTGTGTAATAACTACGTGCTCTTACTGGTAATGTGTAAAAAATAGCCATTTGTATAAAAACTACATGCTTTTACTGGTAATGTGTAATATTCTGACTGGTAATGTATTACAGCTTTAGTTCTTCATTTTTAGCCTACCTTGTAATAAATCTATAATTTTCTGCATTTTCTGTGTTTTTGTTTTAAATCCAGTTGATGCAAAATAGAAGAATTTTGGTAAAATTTTGTTCACAGATCACTGAATCTAGCCAGTTCTGTACAAATGTTTTTTGAATTGTTTGTAATCTCTATAACCACAGTTTTATTTTCTGTATTAGGATAGTTATTAGACACAGTAGCCAAAGGATGGAAGCAGCCCAAGTGTCTATCAACAGATGAATGAATAAACAAAATATAGTATAGACATAATATGATGTAATATTATTTATCCCTAAAAAGGAAGGAAATTCTGGTACATGCTACAACTTAATTGAATCTTGAAGACATTATGCTAAGTGAAATAAGCCAGACTCAAGTGTATGATTTCACTTATGTATTAAGTGAAACTCATAAACAAAGTTAAATGGTGGTTGCCTATGGTGGGAGTTGGGGATAGGGAGGTATTGTTTAATGGGTATAGAGTTTCCCTTTTGGAAAAATGAGGTTCTGGAGATGGATGGTAGTGATGACTGTACAATACTGTGAATGTAATGCCACTGAACTGTACACCTAAAAATGGTTAAAATGGCAAATTTTATGTTTATGTATTTACCACAATAAGAAAGTAATTATAAAAATTTCCTCATGTATCACTACTTATCTCTAAGTTGATCATCTGAACTTGAATTCTAATAATTGTTGAATCTACTGCATCCAAAGATAAAGAACCCCCCAAAATCCAAACCATTTCTTGATGTTACTAAAGTTCTGATGAATAGCCTAGAATGAATAATGACGTTCATTGTCAGAATCCTCAAATGTTCACATTGTCCCTGCCTTGGGGACCAATAGTTATGCTGTATAAACTAATGTTCCCTTTAAGTTTAGTTTAAAAGACATATACCCCTTTCCTTGAAATTTATTTATGCTGAAGAAGTGTGGTCACAGGTAAACTCAGTTTACTAGAGTTAGCCATAGAAAAAAAAAAAGAGTTCCTTGGTGTTCCTTATTCAATTTTTTTCTCTTTCCAAAATTAAATCAACATTAAATTTTCGATTTTTTTTAGTTTATTTTGATATCATTAATCTACAATTAAATGAGTAATATTATGGTGATTACACTACGCCCTTCATCAGGTTCCCTCCCCCCCCCAACCCCATTGCAGACACTGTCCATCAGCTTAGTGAGATGCCATAGAGTCACTACTTGTCCTCTCTGGGTTGTACAGCCCTCCCCGTGCCCCCCGAACATTACATCTGCTAATCGTAATGTCCCTTCTTCCCTTTTACCCCTCCCCACCCATCCTCCCCAGTCCCTTTCCCTTTGGTAACTATTTGTCCTTTCTCGGGTTCTGTGAGTCTCCTGCTGTTTTGTTCCTTCAGTTTTTTTTTCCTTAGTTCTTATACTCCACATATGAGTGAAATCATTTGGTATTTGTCTTTTTCAGCTTGACTTATTTCACGGAGCATAATACCCTCTAGCTCCATCCATGTTGTTGCAAATGGTAGGATTTGTTTTCTTCTTATGGCTGAATAATATTCCATTGTGTATTTGTACCACATCTTCTTTTATCCATTCATCTACTGATGGACACTTAGGTTGCTTCCATTTCTTGGCTATTGTAAATAGTGCTGCGATAAACATAGGGGTGCATCTGTCTTTTTCAAACTGGGCTGCTGCATTCTCAGGGTAAATTCCTAGGAGTGGAATTCCTGGGTCAAATGGTATTTCTATTTTGAGGTTTTTGAGGAACCTCCATACTGCTTTCCACAATGGTTGAACTAATTTGCATTCCCACCAGCAGTGTAGGAGGGTTCCCTTTTCTCCACATCCTTGCCAACATTTGTTGTTGTTTGTGTTTTGGATGTTGGCCATCCTCACTGGTGTGAGGTGATATCTCATTGTGGTTTTAATCTGCATTTCTCTGATGATTAGTGATAAATTTTCGATTTTTATAAGCAGTTCTGGTTCAGAAGTGGGTTTTACACGCTTTTTGTTCATCTCAAATGAAGTGTTGTTTTGATTATCTTTGATAATGGAGTAGACCAAATTTAACTTTCATGCTTAATGTAAACCCTTGCCTTCCATCTTCTAATTGTGTAAGAGGCATTCTATCTTTAGTCTTTCTTAATTTTTATTAAGGCAAAATTTCACATAACACAAAGTTAACCATCTTAAAGTGACAATTCATTGGCATTTAGTACATTCACAGTGTTGTACAACCACCACCTCTATTTAGTTCCAAAACATTTTTATAACCATAAAAGGAAACCCTGTACCCATTAAGCAGTTACTCCCCCATTCTCCCTCCTGGTAACCACCAGTCTACTTTCTGTTTCTATGGATGATTTACCTATTTTGGATATTTCGCATAAATGAAATCATACAATATGTGGTCTTTTGTGTCCGGCTTCTTTCACTTAATATGTTTTCTAGGTTCATTCACATTGCATGTATCACTACTTCATTCCTTTTTATGACTAATATTCCATTATATGTGTGTGTGTATTTGTTTATTCATCTGTTAATTTTTTAGTCACTTTTTGTTAAATATATATAAAATCTAAACATTCTAAAACCAGCTCATTCATTCATACAGTGAACATTTATGAGGCATCTATCATGTGTCAGGCAAATGTGTTGAATCCAAAGAACATAAAAATGACCATCATTTATAATTATAATGTAATGAATGCTGTAGTAGAGTGTAAATACAATGTGTATATAACATACAGTGGTTATTTCTGTTTGACAGGTAGATCTAACTCACTTTGCAAGCAGATTTTTGCTGATGACAAAGAGAAGAATATGTAGATATATTTTGTTCATTCTAACTGTAGATCTCTTTGAAATGATAAGCTAGGTATTTGAAGGTGGTACTTTGTATGGTCTTCTGTATGTCACTAACAATTTGAGCTATTTTATTTCTAAGTTGTTCATTCCCTTTGTTATGTACTGCCTGACAGATCAGTGTTCTCATAAACTAGTTCCTTGATCTGTCTAAGCATAGGCTAAAATGCAGGTGAAAAGTAGTCTAGAGAAAAAGAGGCTTTAGAGATTTGGGTTAGACTATATCTATCACAAGAATTTGATTTATGGCTATGATCTTTTAGATTCAGAGCGTATTAGTCGAACACAGGTAGCCATTAACTACCACCACATGTTTCTTTGAGGCCAACGTGCTACAAGAATATTGTGTCCGTTTCTGAAAAGATATTCTTTGTACATATTACTGTTCTTCAGCAGTCTTATGCTGTTAACTTCAGTGACTGGGCACAGCTCTGTTCAGTAGTTGTCAAAAACTGATTAACGGGTTTGAGATGTAGAACTGGAATGAGCCTTATATGAAAGCCTTGGAAAGGGACCATGTCTGGAACTATAATACAGATTTGCTAGAAGAGTGTGCTAATGAGACATTAATCGAAGTATGTTTTATTTTTCAGCCTACAACACAGCAGTCACCTCAGGATGAGCAGGAAAAGCTCTTGGATGAAGCCATACAGGCTGTGAAGGTTCAGTCATTCCAGATGAAGAGATGCCTGGTAAGAATGACAATGTGGAAGGCACTGTTGCAGTCCACATGTTTTGTAAAGCTGTATAGCACCACTGTTTCTGGTAGTTCTAATCCTCAATGTCCAAAAGATAGCCCTGTTTAATCACATTTACATTAATGGATTAGGATTGCCTGTGTTCCCAATCAGAGTATAAGCTTCATGAGGACAAGATATCCTCCCTTTTATTCACATATAGCTGTTTATCACCACAGCAGTATCTGATTCAGGTACTAGCTTCATTGGTTCTATAACTCATCTTGAGGAGTACTTGACATATATATTGAGTGCTCAATAAATATTTCTTGAATGAGTATATTTAAATACTTTGAATTTGAATTATTCAGGTTTTTTCTGTTCTGAAGGCTTTAAAATTTCCATCCTGAATAGATTCATGTTTTACAAAAACTAGTTTAAAAATTATACTTTTTGTTTCCATATTCTAATGGAACTAGTTTCATAGTTATTAGGAGTTGGAGGATCACTATGGTTGTGAAAGCTTGCAGTCCTATGTATGTAAGACTTATGCTGAGCTCTGCAGTCCTGCTGAGGAATCACGCATCCTTTTCTTCTCAGTAGAGAGAAGGCAAGGTGAAACTAAACTTGATTTTTATGTGATTAAAATAATTTAAGTACTATATACCTTTAAACTGTGTAATAAATCCTTGATGAAAGAGTTTGCATAACCGAGTTAAATGTTTATTTAAATTAAGCATTCTCCTGAGTTCTTGTGGTATTTCTGTAGGACAAAAACAAGCTTATGGATGCGCTGAAGCATGCTTCTAATATGCTTGGTGAACTCCGGACTTCTATGTTATCACCAAAGAGCTACTATGAACTTTGTATCTTTTGGATGTTGAAGAATGAACATTTTGATCATATTTTTTTCTTGAGAAGGCTGTAATTTGTTCCTTTTAAATTTTTCTGGAGTTACATTATTCTTCATTGTCCTAACCAAATAGTACTCCTTCATGCAAGTGTGCTAAGTGAGAAAAAGAAAAACAGTATCAGGATCCCTTTTTCTATGCTTAAAGTTCTTTAAATGGATTATTGTTATATCTCAATTTTCAAAATGTTCACGAAGGGTATTGATTGAGGCTGTTAGGCAGTTCGTTCTTTAATGCATAGGTTTTGCCATGCAGGACTCTGAGGTGGAAAGGAATTCAATGATTTGCCATTTTAAAACCTTTTAGTAGTCTGACAGGCAGTCTTTGTTTTTACTGCTTTGTTTCACCAGACATCTTTTAAAACCCTTATTCTAAAGTAAGGAAAGCCCAACTGAGATTCTGTCCTCACTTAAACATGCTCTGGACTAACATTTAAGATAACTGCCACCAATAGGTTCCACAGTATTGCTTAGACTGGCTTAGCTTTATTTGAGTCCTTAATCATAATTAAAAGATATGGCTATTTCTGATGAACTGCACTACTTGGAGGTCTACCTGACTGATGAGTTTGCTAAAGGAAGAAAAGTGGCAGATCTCTATGAACTTGTACAGTATGCTGGAAACATTATTCCAAGGCTGTAAGTATTTAAAAATCTGAGTGTTTTATATCTGTTTCCTACTTTTGTTTTATATCCTTTAAAATGAGCAACTGTTTTTAAAGACCAATTTTAAGATTGATTTATTAACAAATTGAGATTAACATTTTGGTAGATACTGGGTTTTTCTTTTAACCTTTTAGAGTATAATTAAATTTAATTTTCATATAGGTAATCGAAGAATTTTGGAGATAGAAAAATATGGACTTAATGTGTTCAGTGTCTTAACTCTGAAAAAAAATCAATATCGTGACCATTATCTTCCTAATACATTTAAAAGTGATGATATATATGTATGTATGTGTATATATGTATGTGTATGTATGAATTTTTGGGGGGGATGGGACAGTGAGCAGTTGTATTTTGAGTCAGTTGATGTTTTCTTCACTGTGTAGTTAGCAGTTATATTTTAAATCTATATTTTCTTCATCATTCAGCTGCATATCTTTAATATGTTTGTATTCAGTATATTTTGACATAATCAGATTCTTGATTTGAATATTTTATTTCTAACCAAATGTTTAATTCTCTCAGTTATCTGTTGATCACTGTTGGAGTTGTATATGTCAAGTCATTTCCTCAGTCCAGGAAAGATATTTTGAAAGATTTGGTAGAAATGTGCCGTGGTGTGCAGCATCCCTTGAGAGGTTTATTTCTTCGAAACTATCTTCTTCAGTGTACCAGAAACATCTTACCTGATGAAGGAGAGCCGACAGAGTAAGTAACTTTCTTTCTTGATTTAGTTGTAATATTTTTTGTTGTAGAATATATAAAAAGTATAGACAAGTATATAAAAGAAAATAAATATCAATAATTCTCCCTTCCCATTCTCAGCCACTTATAACATTTCATATGTGATTTCCTTTGTGATTTAGAATTCCTGAGTATATGTGATGTGATATAAAATATACTCTTGAAAATTATGTATGTGGATTATTAAAATCTGCTTTTTATCATTTAACATAATTGGGAATATTTTTCCATTATGTTAATACATTAAGTATTCTCTGGAAATATGACTTTTTTAATGAGTTAAATCTGAAAATTGTATTTCTGATGAAATAATGAAATATGCTTAGCTTTTCAGAGCTAGCTGATTTTCTTATTGTTTCTTGACTTTCAGCTTTAATTTATAGACTGCTAGTTACCCTAGAAGTGATTTTAATTATCTGTACACTTAAATTAGATACTAACCAAATATGAAAAACAAAAGCCATTCAGAGAGAGCCCTGTCTCTTGTGTGACCAGTATTCCAGCATCCAAGTCTGTTGTCCTTTTAGCCCACAACAGTGCAGATGGTCAGCCAGCTCTGGTCTTCAAACAACTGGGTGAACTATTCATGTGATAGGTATCCTAGATTGAGGAACTTAAGTCCTTTTTTAAAGATTTACTTATCATTTTAAGGCATGTAATTCAGTGGTTTCTAGTTTTTCTGCATCATTTTGTTTTTGAAAAAACTGGTAAGATTTTACCATGCATGTGACAAAAAGTTTAAATGGTATAGAAAAGATAAAACCTTAACAGTGTGTAGACAAGATGGTGAGCTTGTTTGCTTTGTTATGCTTTGACTTTCAGTTCTGAGCATTTAATTAAGCAATCAGTAAAAAATTTTGATAAACAATAAGTTCCCCATCCTAGAAGATGTAAAAATAGAAGGAAGTACATGATCTCTTCCCTTACAAAACTTATATTCCATTTGAAAGCATAAAATATTCAACAATAAAATAATGTGGTTAGTGGGACATTATAGGTATCAGATTTTTAGGCTTTTTGAATTAATGGAGCTGCCATAAGAATAAGGTCAGTTAGGAGATTCTCGATATGGTGGCGTGAGTAGGGTTGTGGAAATCTCCTCCCAAAACCATATATATTTTGAAAATACAGCAGATACAACTATTTCTGAAAGTGACCCGAAGATACAGTACACCAGCCAGACTACATCTACATCTGCTAGAACTCAACATCTTACGAAAGGGGTAAAATACAAAGCCGTGACCCAGCGGGAACTGAGCACTCCCCCAACCCCAGCTCACTGGCAGGAGGAAAAGAATCAGAGTGGGGAGGGAGTGGAAACACAGGACTGTTAAATAACCAGCCCTAGTAATCTGCATCAGGAGCACAGACACACATTGCATGGTGTACTGGAAATTAGAGGAATGAAAAAGCAAAATCTGAGACTAAGACTGTGAACAGGTTCCCACATCGGAAAGTGGGCGCTTTAAAAGTCTTAAAGGGACAAGGGTTTACCAGGTGGACAAAATCATCCTAGTACACTCAGCCCAGCAGGCTGGGAACTTTTATGGAACTTCAGGTGCCCTAACCCCCTGGGTGGCAACGCAGCTCCGAAGACCCTCATGGCGATAAGCAGCCTGCCATTCATTCTTTCCGCCAGCACTGCAAGCAAACCGGCTGACCTGCCATTGCTGCGGAACAACCGGGGAGGAGCCCCACCTACAGCAGCCAGCCACACAGAGGCTTCTCCCATTACGCGGATAACCAGGCCAGACCCAGAGGCTGCCCCCTGTCCACAGTTGACCGGCACAGAAAGCGGAGACTGGCGCAGAGTCCGAAAGGCACAAAGAGGCTGTATCCTCGAGGTGTACATGCACTGCTTGCCTGCAACCCCCACCAGTGCCCTAGGCCATCCTGAGGGCCGCCCCGCCACGGCAGCTCAGGGGATTAACCCAGAGGCTGACTCCTGCACCTGGTTGACCGGCACAGGCAGAGGAAACTGGTGCACGGTCTGGGAAGCGCAAAGGGGCTCTGTGTTCACAGTGAACAAGTGCTCCTTGCCTGCAACCACTGTCAGTGCCCTAGGCCATCTGGAGGGCGGCCCTGCCCATGGCAGCTCAGAGAATTAATCCAGACACTGCTCCCTGTGTGCGGCTGACCAGCACAGGGAGCGGAGATGGGCAAGGCGACCAGCAAGCAGGAAAGGACTTTGTTCTCCCAGCTGACACATGCACCACTTGCTGGTGAACACATCCATTGCCATGAAAAGGCAGAACCTTGTTCAGTCCAAAATCCCTCAAACACCAGAGAGTGGATCTGGTGAGAATGAAATGACCAATCTTCCTGAAAAAGAATTCAAAATAAAAGTCATAAGCATGCTGATGGAGCTGCAGAGAAATGTGCAAGAGCTAAGGGATGAATTCTGGAGGGAGATAACAGAAATGAAACAAACACTGGAAGGATTTAAGAGCAGACTGGATGAGGTGGAGGTGACTATTAATGGAATAGAAATCAGAGAACAGGAATATAGAGAAGCTGAGGCAGAGAGAGATAAAACGATCTGTAGGAATGAAAGAATATTAAGAGAACTGTGATACCAATCCAAATGGAACAATATTCGCATTATAGGGGTACCAGAAGAGGAAGAGAGAGAAAAAGGGTTAGAAAGTGTCTTTGAAGAAATAATTGCTGAAAATTTCCCCAACCTGGAGAAGACCACAAAAGCCCACAGATCTGCCAACACAAGGGACCCAAGGAAGACAACACCAAGACACATAATAATTTAAATGTCAAAGATCAAAGATAAGGACAGAGTATTAAAGGCAGCTAGAGAGAGAAAAAGATCACCTACAAAGGAAAACCCATCAAACTATCATCAGACTTCTCAACAGAAAACTTACACGCCAGAAGAGAATGGCATGATACATTTAATGTACTGAAACACAAGGGCCTCGAACCAAGAATATTGTACCCAGCATGATTATCAATTAAATATGATGGAGGGAACAATTTTCAGACAAGTGAAAGCTGAGAGAATTTGCCTCCCATAAACCACCTCTACAGGATGTCTTAACAGAACTGCTCTAGAGAGAAGCACTCCTAAGGCCAAAAAGATGTCACCAGAGAAAATAAAATCATAGTAAAGAAAGCAGACCATCCAAATACTAACTAAAGGCAAAGAATAAAGCACCTAGTATATAAAGAATGGAGGAGGAAGAATAAGAAGGGAGAGAAATAGAGAAACATCAGACTGTGTTTACAATAGCTTCACAAGAAAGTTAAGTTAGATTGTTCAATAGTAAAGAAGCTACCCTTGAATCTTTGATAACCATGAATCTAAAGCTAACAATGGCAATAAGTATATGTCTATCGATAATCACCGTAAATGTAAATGGACTGAATGCACCAATCAAAAGACACAGAGTAACAGAATGGATAAAAAAGCAAAACCCATCTATATGCTGCCTACAAGAAACTCACCTCAAACCCAAAGATATACACACACTAAAAGTGAAGGGATGGAAAAAGATATTTCATGCAAACAACAAGGATAAAAAAGCAGGTGTTGCAGTACTTGTATCAGGCAAAATAGACTTCAAAACGAAGTGAGTAGCAAGAGATAAAGAAGGACATTACATAATGATAAAGGGGTCAGTCCAACAAGAGGATATAACCATTATAAATATATATGCACCCAACACAGGAGCGCCGGCATATGTGAAACAAATACCAACAGAATTAAAGGAGGAAATAGAAAGCAATGCATTCATCTTAGGAGACTTCAACACAACACTCACTCCAAAGGACATATTAACCGGACAGAAAATAAATAAAGACACAGAGGCACTGAACAACACACTAGAACAGATGGACCTAACAGACATCTACAGAACTCTACACCCAAAAGCAACAGGATACACATTCTTCTCAAGTGCACATGGAACATTTTCCAGAATAGACCACATACTAGGCCACAAAAAGAACCTCAGTAATTTCAAAAATATTGAAATCCTACCAACCAACTTCTCAGATCACCAAGGTATGAAACTAGAAATAAATTTTAGAAAGAAATCAAAAATGCTCACAAATACATGGAGACTTAACAACATTCTCCTAATTAATCAATGGGTTAAACACCAAATCAAAACAAATCTAAGAATATATGGAGACTAATAACAACAACAACACAAAGCCACAACTTCTGTGGGATGCAGCAAAGGCAGTTCTAAGAGGAAAGTATATTGCAATCCAGGCCTATTTGAAGAAGGAAGAACATTCCCAAATGAATAGTCTGAAGACACAATTACTGAAATTGGAAAGAAAAGAACAAATGAGGCCCAAAGTCACCAGAAGGAGGGACATAATAAAGATTAGAGAAGAAATAAATAATATTGAGAAGAATAAAACAATAGAAAAAATCAATGAAACCAAGAGCTGGTTCTTTGAAAAAATAAACAAAATAGATAAACCCCTAGCCAGACTTACAAGAGAAAAAGAGAATCCACACACATTAACAGAATCAGAAATGAGAAAGGAAAAATAACGACGGACCCCACAGAAATACAAAGAATTATAAGAGAATATTATGAGAATCTATATGCTGACAAGCTTGAAAACCTAGAAAAACTGGACAACTTCTTAGAAAAATACAACCTTCCAGGAATGACCAAGCAAGAAACAGAAAATCTAAACAGTCCAATCACCAGCAACGAAATTGAATCGGTAATCAAAAAACTACCGAAGAACAAAACCCTCAGACCAGATGGATTCACCTCTGAATTCTACCAGACATAAAAAGAAGAAATAACACCGATTCTCCTTAAAGTTTTCCAAAAAAATAGAAGAGGCGGGAATACTTCCAAACTCATTCTATGAAGCCAGCGTCTAATACCAAAACTGGGCAAAGACCTCACCAAAAAAGGAAATTACAGACCAATATCTCTGAAGAACGGACATGCAAAAATACTCAGCAAAATATTAGCAAACCGAATTTAAAAAAAAATCAAGAGGATCATACACCATGATCAAGTGGGATTCATCCCAATGATGCAAGGATGGTACAACATTCAAAAATCCATCAACATCATCCACCACATCAACAAAAAGAAGAACAAAAACCACATGATCATCTCCATAGATGCTGAAAAAGCATTTGATAAAATTCACTATCCATTCCTGATTAAAACTCAACAAAATGGGTATAGACGGCAAGTACCTCAGCATCATAAAGGTCATAAATGAGAAACCCACATCTAACATCATACATAACAGTGAGAAGCTGAAACCTTTTCATCTAAGGTCGGGAACAAGACAGGGATGCCCACTCTCTCCACTGTTATTCAACATAGTACTGGAGGTCCTCGCCACAGCAGTTAGACAAAACAAAGAATGCACAGCATCCAGATTGGTAAAGAAGAAGTCAAATTGTCACTATTTGCAGATGACATGATACTGTACATAAAAAACCCTAAAGACTGCACTCCAAAACTACTAGAATTAATATCTGAATTCAGCAAAGTTGCAGGATACAAAATTAACACACAGAAATCTGTTGCTTTCCTATACACTAGCGATGAACTGCCAGAAAGAGAAATCAGAAAAACAATTCCATTCACAATTGCATCAAAAGAATAAAATACCTAGGAATAAACCTAATGAAGGAAGTGAAAGACCTATACTCTGAAAACTACAAGACACTCCTAAGAGAAATTAAAGAGGACACTAACAAAGGGAAATTCATCCCATGCTCTTGGCAAGGTAGAATAAATATTGTCAAAATGGCTATACTACCTAAAGCAATCTACAGATTCAACACAATCCCTATCAAAATACCAACAGCTTTCTTCAATGAACTGGAACAAATAATTCTAAAATTTATATGGAACCACAAAAGACCCCGAATAGCCAAAGCAATCCTGAGAAGGAGGAACAAAACGGGGAATTATGCTTCGTGACTTGCAAGCTCTACTACAAAGCCACAGTAATCAAGACAATTTGGTATTGGCACAAAAACAGACCCACAGACCAGTGGAACAGAATAGAAAATCCAAACATTAACCCAAACATATACAGTCAATTAATATTTGATAAAGGAGCCTTGGATATACAATGGGGAGATGACAGTCTCTTCAGCAGCTGGTGTTGGAAAAACTGGACAGCTACATGTAAGAGAATGATACTGGACTACTGTCTAACCCCACACACAAAAGTAAACTCAAAATGGATCAAAGACCTGAATGTAAGTCATGAAACCATAAAACTCTTAGAAAAAAACATAGGCAAAAATTTCTTGGACATAAACATGAGGTACTTCTTTATGAACATATCTCCCCGGGCAAGGGAAACAAAAACAAAAATGAACAAGTGGGACTATATCAAGCTGAAAAGCTTTTGTACAGCAAAGGACACCATCAGTAGAACAAAAAGACATCCTACAATATGGGAGAATAGATTCATAAATGACATATCCAATAAGGGATTGACATCCAAAATATATAAAGAACTCACGCACCTCAGCAAAAAAAAAAGCAAATAATCCAATTAAGAAATCGGCAGAGGGCATGAATAGACACTTCTGCAAAGAAGAAATTCAGATGGCCAACAGAAACATGAAAAGATGCTCCACATCACTAATCATCAATGCAAATTAAAACCACAATGAGATATCACCTCACACCAGTGAGGATGGCCAACATCCAAAACACAAACAACAAATGCTGGTGAGGATATGGAGAAAAGGGAACCCTCCTAAACTGCTGGTGGGAATGCAAATTAGTTCAACCATTGTGGAAAGCAGTATGGAGGTTCCTCAAAAAATCTCAAAATGGAAATACCATTTGATCCAGGAATCCCACTCGTAGGAATTTACCCTAAGTATGCTGCAGCAGCCCAGTTTGAAAAAGACAGGTGCACCCCTATGTTTTTCGCAGCACTATTTACAATAGCCAAGAAATGGAAGCAACCTAAGTGTCCATCAGTGGATAAATGGATAAAGAAGATGTGGTACATATACACAATGGAATTATTATTCAGCCATAAGAAGAAAACAAATCCTACCATTTGCAACAACATGCATGGAGTTAGTGGGTATTATGCTCAGTGAAATAAGCCAGGCAGAGGAAGACCAGTATCAAATGATTTCACTCATATGTTGAGAATAAGAACAAAGCAAAATCTGAAGGAACAAAACAGGAGCAGACTCACAGAACCCAAGAATGGACTAAGTTATCAAAGGAAACAGGACTGGGGAGGATGGATGGGAAGGTAGGGATAAGGGGGAAAAGGGGCCTTACATTCTCACACATAATGTAGGGGGGGTGGCATGGGGAAGGCAGTATAACACAGGGAAGACAAGTAGTGAATCTATAGCATCTCACAACACTTATGGACAGTGATTGATGGGTAAGTGTTGGGGACTTGATAATGGGGGGAATCTAGTAACCATAATGTTGCTCATGTAATTGTACACTAATGATACCAAAAAAAAAAAATCAGTTGCTCAGGGAAGGGAATGGGGGAAAGTATTTTGTCCTATTACGTTTGTACTGTGTCCTTTTCCTGGTATATTCTCTTGAGTCTGTTCCGGTTAAAATTGAACACTAAGCCAGTGCTCTTGAAGGTGTCTTTTATAAAACGTTGATGTATTAAAGAGATAAAAAGAAAATGCACAAAGGGGCAGGATAGTGGTAAGTTGGTCTTATAATTTAAATACTGCATATAAAGATTTTTCCAATTGTGTCTTTGCAGTGAAGAAACAACTGGCGATATCAGTGATTCCATGGATTTTGTGCTACTCAACTTTGCAGAAATGAACAAGCTCTGGGTGCGAATGCAACATCAGGGACATAGCCGAGATAGAGAAAAAAGAGAACGAGAAAGACAGGAACTGAGAATTTTAGTGGGAACAAATTTGGTGCGCCTCAGTCAGTTGGAAGGTGTAAATGTGGAACGTTACAAACAGGTTTATATATTTTTGTCACCTTATGTAATGTATAAATTGTATGATTTTTAAAATTGAAATATTTTTGATAAATAATATTACATTAAAAACCATTTTAAAATTAAAGAGGACTTAAACCAAAAGATATATTTTGAGGATTGGGGATTCAGTACTATTAAGATACCAGTTTTCCTTAAATTGGGATTTATTGTGTTTTATTATGGATTTTACTTTAAAGCTGAAGTAAAGTGATATAGTATCAGGAAAGGTATAAACACATAAATTAGTGGGGGGAGTAAAGTAGGAATTGACAAACGTTTTCTGTAAAGGACTAGATAGTAGATATTGTTTGGCTTTGCAGGGTGTATTGCCTGCAGCTTCTTAACTCTACAAGTGTAATACAGGAGCAGCCAAAGACAATATACAAGTGATTTACAAAAACAACACTGAGCTAGATTTGCCAAGCCTGGAATAGACAATCCAGAATGGACCTACATATGTATGTGTGTGTGTGTATAAATAATAAATAGCTTTTGATAAAGGTGCAAAGACAACCTTCTCAACAAATTGTTCTGGAACAATTGGATATCTATATGCAAACAGAACAGTTGAACTGTGACCCATGCTCCTACTAAGTAAGAAAACTCAGAAGAGGATAAGCAATAACCCAAAAAAAAGCTGTTAAGAAAACACAGAGGAAGTCTTTATACACTTGGATTAGACAAAAATATCATAGGACACATAATGCACAACCATAAAAGAGAAAATTGGTAAAACGGACGTCATCATAAGTGATTTTTACTAAATAGAAACTCAGAATTTTATTTTAAAATTCTTCTGTACATTTTTAATCTAGATATGAAGTATGGGTAAGGAAAATCTAAAATAAGATTTCCAAATTAATAGTTCAAATGTGTTGTTAAAGTAGTGGCTTATTTTGAAAATAACCTCAACTCTTTCTTCTCCTTTAGATTGTTTTGACTGGCATACTGGAGCAAGTAGTGAATTGTAGGGATGCTTTGGCTCAAGAATATCTCATGGAGTGTATTATTCAGGTAAGTAAGAATTTTTTTCTTTTTTTCTTTTTTAAAAAAATTTATTTTATTATCATTAATCGACAATTACATGTGCAATATTATGGTTATTAAACTACCCCTTCATCAGGTCCCCCCCACCAACCCCATTATAGTCACTGTCCGTCAGCGTAGTGAGATGGTATAGAATCACTACTTGTCTTCTCTGAGTTGTACAGCCCTCCCCGTGCCCCCCCAACATTACATCTGCTAATCGTAATGCCCCTTTTTCCCTCTTATCCCTCCCTTCCCACCCATTAACCCCAGTCCCTTTACCTTTGGTAACTATTAGTCTGTTCTTGGGTTCTGTGAGTCTGCTGCTGTTTTGTTCCTTCAGTATTTTTTCTTTGTTCTTATACTCCACATATGAGTGAAATCATTTGATACTTGTCTTTTTCGGCTTGGCTTATTTCACTGGGCATAATACCCTCTAGCTCCATCCATGTTGTTGCAAATGGTAGGATTTGTTTTCTTCTTATGGCTGAATAATATTCCATTGTGTATATATGCCACATCTTCTTTATCCATTCATCTACTGATGGACACTTAGGTTGCTTCCATTTCTTGGCTATTGTAAATAGTGCTGTGATAAACATAGGGGTGCATATGTCTTTTCCAAACTGGGCTGCTGCATTCTTAGGGTAAATTCCTAGGAGTGGAATTCCTGGGTCAAATGGTATTTCTATTTTGAGTTTTTTGAGGAACCTCCATACTGCTTTCCACAATGGTTAGACTAATTTGCAGTCCCACCAGCAGTGTAGGAGGGTTCCCTTTTCTCCACATCCTCGCCAACATTTGTTGCTGTTTGTGTTTTGGATGTTGG
>JAVSCE010015525.1:0-54095 GCA_032199065.1 Smutsia gigantea
GATCCGGAGCCGCGACCCGGCGGGACCCGAGCACTCCCCCACCCCAGCGCACCGGGAGGAGAGGATTCAGAGCCGGGAGGGAGTGGAAGCACACCCCGCGAAGTAGTAGCCAGCCCCGGTGATCTGCGCGGGGAGCGCTGACCCACATTGCGCAGTGCAGCGGAGATTGGAGAGACAGAGGGGCAGGATCTGAGCGGGGAACGCGCCAGGGTGCTTGCAGCCGGCTCCCGGGAAGGAAAAAAAAAAAAGTGCGCGCTTTCCTCAGCGGTCTTAAAGAGACAGGAGCCCAGCGGAGGAGCCGGATCGCCCCAGCACACTCAGCCCAGCAGGCTGGGAGTCCTGGGAGTTTCAGACGCCTTAGCTGGCGACTGAGGAAGCGTAGCCATACTTAACCCTTCTCACTGGGATCAACAGCCTCCTATTTGTTCCCACCCCTGCCCAAGCAATAAACGGCCCTGCGGAGCGGCACATTCACAGCTGTGGAATAGTGGGGCAACAGCGCCACCTAGAGCATTCCCACAGAATCTACGTCCTGTGGGCTTTTTTTGTTTGTTTCTTTTTTGTTTCTCTTTTCTTTCTTTTTTTCTTTCTTTCTTTCTTTTTTTTCTCTTTTTTTTCTTCTCTTTTTAAAGTCTTAAAGAGCCCAGCTGACATACGTGGCAACTATCAGTGACCAATTATATAGCCATGAAAAGACAGAGGAATATGGTTCAGACCAAAATCAACCAGACAACCCCAGAGAGGGAGTCTGAAGGGATGGAAATGCACAGCCTCCCTGAAAAAGAATTCAGAATAAAAGTCATAACCATGCTGATGGACCTACAGAGAAATGTGCAAGAGCTGAGGGAGGAAGTGAGGGAACTGAGGAAAGAGAATACAGAAATCAGACAAGCGATCGACGGGCTTAACAGCAGAATGGATGAGATGCGAGAGACTGTTAATGGAATAGAAAACAGAGAACAGGAGTACAGAGCAGCTGAGGCAGAGAGAGATAAAAGGATTTCTAGGAATGAAAGAATATTAAGAGAACTGTGTGACCAATCCAAACGGAACAATATTCGCATTATAGGAGTACCAGAGGAAGAAGAGAGAGAAAAAGGGATAGAAAGTGTCTTTGAAGAAATAATTGCTGAAAACTTTCCCTCGCTGGGGAAGGAAGTAGTCTCGCAGTCCACCGAAGCTCATAGATCTGCCAACACAAGGGACCCAAGGAAGACAACACCAAGACACATAATAATTAAGATGGCAAAGATCAAAGATAAAGACAGGGTATTAAAGGCAGCTAGAGAGAGAAAAAAGATCACCTACAAAGGAAAACCCATCAGACTATCATCAGACTTCTCAACAGAAACCTTACAGGCCAGAAGAGAATGGCATGATATATTTAACGTTATGAAACAGAAGGGCCTCGAACCAAGAATATTGTATCCAGCACGATTATCATTTAAATATGATGGAGGGATTAAACAATTTCCAGATAAACAAAAGTTAAGAGAGTTTGCCTCTCATAAACCACCACTACAGGATATCTTAAATGGACTGCTCTAGATGGAAGCACACCTAAGGCTAAAAAGATGTCACCAGAGAAAATAAAATCATAGCAAAGAAAGCAGACCATCCAAATACTAACTAAAGGCAAAGAATAAAACACCTATTATAGAAAGAATGGAGGAGGAGAATAAGAAGGGAGAGAAATAAAGAAACATCAGACTGTGTTTACAATAACTTAACAAGAAAGTTAAGTTAGATTGTTAGATAGTAAAGAAGCAACCCTTGAACCTTTGGTAACCACGAATCTAAAGCCAGCAATGGCAATAAGTACATATCTATCAATAATCACCCTAAATGTAAATGGACTGAATGCACCAATCAAAAGACACAGAGTAACAGAATGGATAAAAAAGCAAGACCCATCTATATGCTGCCTACAAGAAACTCACCTCAAATCCAAAGATATACACAGACTAAAAGTGAAGGGATGGAAAAAGATATTTCATGCAAACAACAAAGAGAAAAAAGCAGGTGTTGCAGTACTTGTATCAGACAAAATAGACTTCAAAATGAAGAAAGTAGCAAAAGATAAAGAAGGACATTACATAATGATAAAGGGGTCAGTCCAACAAGAAGATATAACCATTATAAATATATATGCACCCAACACAGGAGCGCCAGCATATGTGAGACAAATACTAACAGAATTAAAGGAGGAAATAGACAGCAATGCATTCATCTTAGGAGACTTCAACACACCACTCACTCCAGAGGACAGATCAACCAGACAGAAAATAAGTAGACACAGAGGCACTGAACAACACACTAGAACAGATGGACCTAACAGACATCTACAGAACTCTACACCCAAAAGTAACAGGATACACATTCTTCTCAAGTGCACATGGAACATTTTTCAGAATAGACCACATACTAGGCCACAAAAAGAACCTCAGTAATTTCAAAAATATTGAAATCCTACCAACCAACTTCTCAGATCACCAAGGTATAAAACTAGAAATAAATTTTAGAAAGAAATCAAAAAGGCTCACAAATACATGGAGACTTAACAACACTCTCCTAATTAATCAATGGGTTAACGACCAAATCAAAACAGAAATCAAAGAATATATGGAGACTAATGACAACAACAACACAAAGCCACAACTTCTGTGGGACGCAGCAAAGGCAGTTCTAAGAGGAAAGTATATTGCAATCCAGGCCTATTTAAAGAAGGAAGAACATTCCCAAATGAATAGTCTAAAGACACAATTACTGAAATTGGAAAAAGAAGAACAAATGAGGCCCAAAGTCACCAGAAGGAGGGACATAATAAAGATCAGAGAAGAAATAAATAAAATTGAGAAGAATAAAACAATAGAAAAAAATCAATGAAACCAAGAGCTGGTTCTTTGAAAAAATAAACAAAATAGATAAACCCCTAGCCAGACTCATTAAGAGAAAAAGAGAATCTACACACATAAACACAATCAGAAATGAGAAAGGAAAAATCACGACGGACCCCACAGAAATACAAAGAATCATAAGAGAATATTATGAGAATCTATATGCTAAAAGCTGGAAAACATAGAAGAAATGGACAACTTCTTAGAAAAATACAACCTTCCAAGACTGACCAAGCAAGAAACAGAAAAACTAAACAGACCAATCACCAGTGACGAAATCGAATTGGTAATCAAAAAACTACCCAAGAACAAAACCCCTGGGCCTGATGGATTCACCTCTGAATTCTACCAGACATATAGAGAAGAAATAACACCGATTCTCCTTAAAGTTTTCCAAAAAATAGAAGAGGAGGGAATACTTCCAAACTCATTCTATGAAGCCAGCATCACTCTAATACCAAAACCGGGCAAAGACCTCACCAAAAAAGAAAATTACAGACCAATATCCCTGATGAACGTAGATGCAAAAATACTCAACAAAATATTAGCAAACCGAATTCAAAAATACATCAAGAGGATCATACACCATGATCAAGTGGGATTCATCCCAGGGATGCAAGGATGGTACAACATTCGAAAATCCATCAACATCATCCACCACATCAACAAAAAGAAGAACCAAAACCACATGATCATCTCCATAGATGCTGAAAAAGCATTTGACAAAATTCAGCATCCATTCCTGATTAAAACTCTCAACAAAATGGGTATAGAGGGCAAGTACCTCAACATCATAAAGGCTATATATGACAAACCCACAGCTAACATCATACTTAACGGCGAGACGCTGAAAGCTTTTCATCTAAGATCGGGAACAAGACAGGGATGCCCACTCTCTCCACTGTTATTCAACATAGTACTGGAGGTCCTAGCCACAGCAATCAGACAAAACAAAGACATACAAGGCATCCAGATTGGTAAAGAAGAAGTCAAATTGTCACTATTTGCAGATGACATGATACTGTACATAAAAAACCCTAAAGATTCCATTCCAAAACTACTAGAACTAATATCTGAATTCAGCAAAGTTGCAGGATACAAAATTAACACACAGAAATCTGTTGCTTTCCTATACACTAATGATGAACTAACAGAAAGAGAAATCAGAAAAACAATTCCATTCACAATTGCATCAAAAAGAATAAAATACCTAGGAATAAACCTAACGAAGGAAGTGAAAGACCTGTACTCTGAAAACTACAAGACACTCCTAAGAGAAATTAAAGAGGACACTAACAAATGGAAATGCATCCCATGCTCTTGGCTAGGAAGAATAAATATTGTCAAAATGGCTATACTACCTAAAGCAATCTACAGATTCATTGCAATCCCTATTAAACTACCAACAGCTTTCTTCAATGAACTGGAACAAATAATTCTAAAATTCATATGGAACCACAAAAGACCCCAATAGCCAAATCAACCCTGAGAAGGAGGAATAAAACAGGGGGAATTACACTCCCTGACTTCAAGCTCTACTACAAAGCCACAGTAATCAAGACAATTTGGTATTGGCACAAAAACAGACCCACAGACCAGTGGAACAGAATAGAAAATCCAAACATTAACCCAAACATATACAGTCAATTAATATTTGATAAAAGTGCCTTGGATATACAATGGGGAGATGACAGCCTCTTCAGCAGCTGGTGTTGGAAAAACTGGACAGCTACATGTAAGAGAATGAAACTGGACTACTGTCTAGCCCCATACACAAAGGTAAACTCAAGGTGGATCAAAGACTTGAATGTAAGTCATGAAACCATAAAACTCTTAGAAAAAAACATAGGCAAAAATCTCTTGGACATAAACATGAGCAACTTCTTCATGAACATATCTCCCCGGGCAAGGGAAACAAAAGCAAAAATGAACAAGTGGGACTATATCAAGCTGAAAAGCTTCTGTACAGCAAAGGACACCATCAGTAGAACAAAAAGACATCCTACAGTATGGGAGAATATATTCATAAAAAACGTATCTGATAAAGGGTTGACATCCAAAATATATAAAGAACTCATGCACCTTAACAAACAGAAAGCAAATAATCCAATTAAGAAATGGGCAGAGGACATGAATAGACACTTCTCCAAAGAAGAAATTCAGATGGCCAACAGGCACATGAAAAGATGCTCCACATCGCTAATCATCAGAGAAATGCAGATTAAAACCACAATGAGATATCACCTCACACCAGTGAGGATGGCCAACATCCAAAACACAAACAACAAGAAATGTTGGCGAGATGTGGAGAAAAGGGAACCCTTCTACACTGCTGGTGGGACTGCAAATTAGTTCAACCATTGTGGAAAGCAGTATGGAGGTTCCTCAAAAAACTCAAAATAGAAATACCATTTGACCCAGGAATTCCACTCCTAGGAATTTACCCTAAGAATGCAGCAGCCCAATTTGAAAAAGACAGATGCACCCCTATGTTTATTGCAGCACTATTTACAATAGCCAAGAAATGGAAGCAACCTAAGTGTCCATCAGTAGATGAATGGATAAAGAAGAGGTGGTACATATACACAATGGAATATTATTCAGCCATAAGAAGAAAACAAATCCTACCATTTGCAACAACATGGATGGAGCTAGAGGGTATTATGCTCAGTGAAATAAGCCAAGCCGAAAAAGACAAGTATCAAATGATTTCACTCATATGTGGAGTATAAGAACAAAGAAAAATACTGAAGGAACAAAACAGCAGCAGACTCACAGAACCCAAGAACGGACTAATAGTTACCAAAGGGAAAGGGACTGGGGAAAATGGGCGGGAAGGGAGGGATAAGAGGGAAAAAGGGGCATTACGATTAGCAGATGTAATGTTGGGGGGGGCACGGGGAGGGCAGTACAAGTCAGAGAAGACACGTAGTGATTCTATAGCATCTCACTACGCTGATGGACAGTGACTGTAATGGGGTTGGTGGGGGGACCTGATGAAGGGGTAGTTTAATAATCGTAATATTGCACATGTAACTGTAAATTAATGATAATAAAATAAATTATATTAAAAAATAATAATTATTAATATATAAAAGAAGTTTCAAAATGTCTTTTTAAAGATTCTTACCCCTGAAAACATCTCAGAACTCAAGAGGTGGCAATAATTAATAATAATAATAAACAACTACAATATCCCCTTTGAATGCACTTGCAGCAGCTTTCGTCCTAAAGATTTATCAGATGTTATTTTAACTGTAAAACATCTCTGTGATATGGTTGCACACGATCATATTGTTTTCACCTTTATTTTTCAGGTGATGAGTCTGAGAATCGCCTACAGTCACAGGGGGAATCGGGAGTGGGACCAGGGCAGTACTCCTGGTTGACATGTCAGTGCTTTCTTCTTTTCGCTCTCCTAATCACTTGGTGTTTCCCGTTCTAGTGAACTCGGAGGCTTTGGAAATCCCTAAGACAGAGTTTCCAAAAGAATCGAAAAGCGTCAGGGAAAGTGTGACTCCAGGAGCTTTTCCATTTCTGCTGATAGGCGGCCATTCTTAGGAAGGAAGAAATGCTCTCAGCCTGGACTGCATCACTTGCTAAGTTTGGAGTTCCAGTTTAGAGAAACACCCTCGAGTGACTGAGCCTTCCACCCTTGACGTCCTGGAGGTGCTCATTCTGAAAGTACAGATCCATTTTTCCTTCCACTGTGGAGCAGGAGGGAAAACCTGGCTGAGGAATCTGCTGCCATCAGCCTGTTGTGAGTGACAGGGGATTTGGAGATTTCAGCAGAGTGTGTTGGTTGATGGGGAAGTGGATGGGGTGGGAAACTGTGTTGAGGGAGAGAAGGGAAACGTGAGCCCTGGGTCCTGTAAGCAGAAGCAGTTTTAAGGACGTCTTGTTCCTATTTACTAGCCGTTTGTAGGTAACAAAGTCTCTACATGTCACAAGTGAGAAATTGTCATAACAATGTTGTATTTATGTGACCCCTGTTCTACCCGCCAAAGACAGAGGAAGCTCCTTAAAGACATGCGAAGGCCTCAGTGTGTATAGAGGGGGCAACTCTTTTCCCTCTTGTTCTGTGGCATGCGTTCCTTTCCTCTTGAAGACACTCTTTATCTTTTCTCCTTATTATTTCCATTGTGCCTTCCACTCTTTAAATCTTGGCACAGGATTTCAATGGAAAGTACAAGGGAAGTGTTTCTGAATGGAGCCTGCCTGCCCCAAGCCACCTGGTGGGAAAGGCAGCCCCTGAGAGGCCTCCTCCTGCAGTCCACCCCTCCGAGTCAAAGAGAGATCACAGGAATTCACATTCACTTCTCACCATTTGACTGAAGGCTTTCCTGGGTGGAAAACCATTTTCTCAGACATCAGTTTGCCTAGGAGTTGCAATGAGTTTGTTCTTCTGGGCCAAGAATATCAAAGAGTTCCAAAGTCCCTGTCCTGTGAGCAATGGGTGAGATCTTGGGCAGGCACATACAAGTAGAATGTGCAAGGCCTGCTGTTTGGAGCTAATGTAAATGTCCAGGATGAATGCTGGAATTAGCTGTTTCTTCTGTCACTATCTGGTTTTCCTCTCTCTCTCCCCTCCCACCACCTCTTATATAATCTCTACTCCCCCACTCCCTTCATCCTGTTGTTTTTAGATTTACTGTTTTCAGTTTAGGGGTGTGAGCTTTTTGGGATGAAAGGTGATATAATATCTGGGTGAGACTGAGAAACATCTCACAGTACAAAGAAAAGAGCTCTGGACCGTGGGCCAGAAAACCTCAGTTTCAGTTTACACTGTCATTTATTAACTTCTACCAAGCCACTAACTACTCTCATCTGAGTTTTCCATCTTAAACTGGGGATAATAATACTGTGTCTGCTTTACAAGATCTTTGTAAGAATCAATGGCTGTTATGTTGCACTATTTGACATTTTATTTGCTTACTTCATTCAGTTAACTATAACAGTGACTGGTGCATAGCAGGTTCTCAATAAATATTTGCTAAATGAATGTCTGTATTTGAGAATGTTTGGTAAACTGTAAAAGCATCATACCGATGTTTTTGTTATACTTCTCATGGATGACACTGGTATCAGGCAGCACCCCAGGACCCTGCTTCTGCTGTGGAAGGGGTATGAGCAGGCCGGGTCCTGCCATGCTGGGCTTTCCGGGAACTCTCTTTCCAGGTCAAGACATCTGCCTGGTTTCTAAGACCGCTTTTCCTTATGTGGATCTGATCCACTGCCCAGCAGATCACATGAAAGGGACTCTGATGTGTAAATGTGGTTGCTGGAGGAAAATGTTGTTTCCCAGAGAACCGGTCTTATAAATTCACACACATTTTCATATACCACAGAATGACACACATACTGGCTTTGGAAATTATGGTCTGGGAAACTTTAAGGGAGTCCCAGATCAAACAAGGGACAACAGTAAATACCAGGGCTATGGCAAAAGACATAACTGTAGAAGCGTTCTAATTCCTATTTACTCCCTTGTTATGGACTGAATTCACCCCAGATTCATATGTTGAAGCCTTGAACCCCAGTGTTGCTGTATTTGTAGAGAGGTCCTTAAAGAAATAATTAAGTTAAACAAGGTCATAAAGGTGGGGTCTTAATCTGATGGACTGGTGTCCTTATGGGAAGAGGAAGAGACATCAGAGATATCTCTCTTTCTTTCTCCAACTCCTGCCTGCTCCCCCACAAGCACATGCACACACATGCCCCAGAGGAAAAGCCAGGAGAGGATGGATCAAGAAGACACCTCTCAGCAAGCTAGGAAGAGATCTCTCAGCAGGGGCCTAATGGGCTGGCACCCCAATCTGGGAAATCTACCCTACAGAACTGTGGGAAAAAAATTAATGTCTCTGGTGTAAGCCACCTAGTCTGTGGTATTTTGTTTTGGCAGCACCATCCTTCTGCCTTCTCGGTTTCTCTGGCTCCCTTCTGGGTAATTAACCCGACATCCACAGCTCTGTCTCCATCCCATGTGCTCAGGTGCACTGTGGCCCAGAAGGGGACTGCCTGTCTGTTTGGATATCCTTGTGATCCAAGCATGACAGGACAGAAGAGACAAGAACAGCGACAATGCATTGAAGGACAATTCGTCCCTGAGAGTAGCTCTTTTACCTGCCTGGCCTGAGATAATGTTGGTATATTCCATTAAAGAGTAAAAGGGTGTAGGTTATTTCAGTTACCCTGTGGAGCTTTCTGTAAATCTCACATATAAGGTCTATGACTTTCTGTGTAATCAAGGTTTATTAAAACAACGTTTCCAAAGTGAGTTCTGACCAAACAATTTTGCTCACACCACTGTCAGAACTAAGGGATATTGTTAACATACATGCCCAGGGATTATTTGGGAGAGTGAAAAAACTGCATTTAATACAATATAGTTTATTGGTAGAACAAATGTGAAGACTGAATTTTGGGATCTCAGGTTTCATTTTCAACCTCTAAGTTTCTGAAAGATTGATGCTATAATCTTCTCATTATTTAGAACAAATATTAAAATGATTTGACATGAATGAGTCAAAGTTACCCTATTACAGTCTTTCTCAAACTTCGTGTTCCTACAATTCATCTGGAAAGTCTGTTTCTGACCCAGTGGGTTTTGGATGGGTGCCTCACATTCTGCCTTCCTAACAAATTTCAGTCCATGTTGCTGCTGATATATCAATGGGCTCGTGTCTTGTGTATCACACTGAAAGTTGAAGTTTATAGTTTTTCTCTCACGGATAAAATACCATGTGAGATTCAGTTGTTGCTTTATTTTGCAACATATTTTGCAATATAGTACATCAGAATTCCTCTTTTAAAATGGTTCAAACCTTGTATTTGGAAGAACCAGGGACTGTAAAATGATCGGGGCAGCAAGAGCTTGGCGTGAATATGTGTTTAATACTGATTGATTGGTTGATGTCTGGAAAGTAGATCTTCAGAGCTGTATGACAAATGTTTTCTTTGTGACATAGATACAAAATGATACATCTCTGTTTAAGGGATCTAAAATTCTGTGCATTTAGAGTCCAGACAAAGCAGTAGCATCAGAGCCAGTGAGACAGCATGGCTGATCTCAAACAAGCAACACAGCTCTTCTGGAAATGGCCACTCCTGAGGGGTTAGTGATTGTTTTAGGAAATGGTAAGGAAGGTTTCATAATTTTATGACTGGATACTTCCTGGAGTGAAGAAAAGGAATGGAAAAGTTTAGCAAGAGCTGGTAAAGCCAGAGTCTTTATTTGCAACACTTGTTAAGTATGAGGGTGTCCTATTGTTTATTTCACTGTGATCAATGACAAACAAATTCCTATTGCTGATTATACCTCTCCAACCTACTCAGGACTTTTCTCCTTCCAGACACCAGGGATTTCCAGAAGGAGGCTTGCCTGTGGGTGAAACAAAGAAATTCCCAAGGATCAAGGGAAGGCAAAATTCCTAAATGAAACCATCATTTGTACATTTTCAGAATATGTCTGAATATACCTATACACATAATAGGTAAGAGACTGTAATTAAAGTAAATTGAAATTCAAGATCATTTTTGTCTTAGAAATGTGCTTTATCCATCCAATCTTACTTAGCCAAATCCCTCAGAAATATACATGAGAAAGAATGTGAGAAATAACACAGTGTTGGATTTGTTATCGATGGCCTAAGTGGCATGAAGGTAGAGGACTTTTTTTGTATTTTGTTCATTCCCTTTTTTTCTTCTTTTATAAGTTAGATTTGACCCTGGACCTGGCACTCTATCAGCAGGTGTTTATGACTATTGCTGGTGGTAAAAACAGCTAAAAGTTTTCTTAGAGCAGAGCAATTCATTTCAACTCTTTGCCCAAATAATTACAGATTTCTGATTTTCTTGCCATTACCAAGGAGTAGACATTTTCAGCAGAGCTAGAAGCTTGTTATGATCCATGGGAGAAATTTTGGGTAAGTTTGAGTTTTGAAAAGTTTCATAATACATAGCCTAAGAGATGCCTATTCCTGCCTACATTTAAGCAAATGTGTGATTGTTTATCAAGGAAAAAATACTCCAAGTTCCAACTTTGGCAATCAGGAACCCATCTAATCCCCCCATATACAAATTTCATCTATCATAAAGCACTCTTTTCATCTCACCATAAAAGCACTCCTTTAGGAAAACAAAATACTCCTTTAACAAGGTGCTTTCAAAAAACCTCTCCAGTGAACTAACAGAAAGAGAAATCAGGAAAACAATTCCATTCACAATTGCATCAAAAAGAATAAAATACCTAGGAATAAACCTAACCAAGGAAGTGAAAGACCTATACCCTGAAAACTACAAGACACTCCTAAGAGAAGTTAAAGAGGACACTAACAAATGGAAATTCATCCCATGCTCTTGGCTAGGAAGAATAAATATTGTCAAAATGGCTATACTACCTAAAGCAATCTACAGACTCAACGCAATCCCTTTTAAAATACCAACAGCTTTCTTCAGTGAACTGGAATAAATAATTCTAAAATTCATATGGAACCACAAAAGACCCCAAATAGCCAAAGCAATCCTGAGAAGGAGGAATAAGACAGGGGGAATTATGCTCCCTGACTTCAAGCTCTACTACAAAGCCACAGTAATCAAGACAATTTGGTATTGGCACAAAAACAGACCCACAGACCAGTGAACAGAATAGAAAATCCAAACATTAACCCAAACATATACAGTCAATTAATATTTGATAAAAGTGCCTTGGATATACAATGGGGAGATGACAGCCTCTTCAGCAGCTGGTGTTGGAAAAACTGGACAGCTACATGTAAGAGAATGAAACTGGACTACTGTCTAGCCCCATACACAAAGGTAAACTCAAGGTGGATCAAAGACCTGAATGTAAGTCATGAAACCATGAAACTCTTAGAAAAAAACATAGGCAAAAATCTCTTGGACATAAACATGAGCGACTTCTTCATGAACATATCTCCCCGGGCAAGGGGAACAAAAGCAAAAATGAACAAGTGGGACTATATCAAGCTGAAAAGCTTCTGTACAGCAAAGGACACCATCAGTAGAGCAAAAAGACATCCTACAGTATGGGAGAACATATTCATAAATGACATATCCAATAAGGGGTTGACATCCAAAATATATAAGGAACTCACACACCTCAACAAACAAAAAGCAAATAGTCTAATTAAGAAATGGGCAGAGGACATGAATAGATACTTCTCTAAAGAAGAAATTCAGATGGCCAACAGGCACATGAAAAGATGCTCCACATCGCTAATCATCAGAGAAATGCAGATTAAAACCACAATGAGATATCACCTCACACCAGTGAGGATGGCCAACATCCAAAACACAAACAACAACAAATGTTGGCGAGGATGTGGAGAAAAGGGAACCCTCCTACACTGCTGGTGGGAATGCAAATTAGTTCAACCATTGTGGAAAGCAGTATGGAGGTTCCTCAAAAAACTCAAAATAGAAATACCATTTGACCCAGGAATTCCACTCCTAGGAATTTACCCTAAGAATGCAGCAGCCCAGTTTGAAAAAGACAGATGCACCCCTATGTTTATCGCAGCACTATTTACAATAGCCAAGAAATGGAAGCAACCTAAGTGTCCATCAGTAGATGAATGGATAAAGAAGATGTGGTACATATACACAATGGAATATTATTCAGCCATAAGAAGAAAACAAATCCTACCATTTGCAACAACATGGATGGAGCTAGAGGGTATTATTCTCAGTGAAATAAGTCAAGCAGAAAAAGACAAGTATCAAATGATTTCACTCATATGTGGAGTATAAGAACAAAGAAAAATACTGAAGGAACAAAACAGCAGCAGACTCACAGAACCCAAGAATGGACTAATAGTTACCAAAGAGAAAGGAACTGAGGATGGGTGGGAAGGGAGGGACAAGGGGGAAAAAGGAGCAGTACAGTTAGCAGATGTAATGTTGTGGGGGCACGGGGAGGGCTGTACAACTCAGAGAAGACAAGTAGTGATTCTATCCATCACTACGCTGATGGACAGTGACTGTAACGGGGTTGGTGGGGGGGACCTTATGAAGGGGGTAGTTTAATCACCATAATATTGCACATGTAATTGTAGATTAATGATAGCAGAATAAATTATAAAAAAAAAACCTCTCCAGGAGATGGAATTAAAGAATGAGATCAATTGCCCTTGTTGGTGGGAAAGGCAAGGGCTCCCTTAGTACAAATGTCCAGTGTCTCTTGGCATATTTGCATACACCAGCTAGGGGTTAACCATAAATCAAGGCTGTAATATCATTCAAATGTATAATGAAATCCAACAAGTCATTTCCACTTAACTGATGTAGCACATATTAAGCCATTATTCTTGAGACTGAAAGGTTAGTGTGAATCTGGCTGGGGCAAATGTCACCAAAATTACTGCAAGCATAAAAGAAAGGGATACGGGACTGATGAAAGGCACAGAGCAGCAAAATAACGTAATTACAGGAGAGGCCATCTTAGCTGGTGAGTTTCTAATGTTAAACATTGGATGACTACTAATAAGGGACATAGCACCATACTCATAAGTAACTCAATGGATATTAAAATGAAAACAAAAGACCACTAAAAGATATACTGAAGCATTCCCCCCAACAAAACCTGTCAGTTAATTAGTTATTTTGTCACTTGATAAAATGCATAGATCAATGATAGATTCTCCTTAACAGGAACATTGCAAAGATTTACACAGTAAAATCAGTAAGTGACAGAGATCTTTGCTGGAAAGTCAATAAAGCAAGTAAAACCAATTACTAACTAATTAATTTGGGTCACATGCCTTTAATGAATATCTTCCCAAACTTGAGGCGTCCCTCAAAATATACACTTGCTATTTACATCTTCTGAATTTCCAAGAAGAGATGACTCTGTGTGTCCAAAATGAATGCTCTCTTAGATGACTCTGATAGAAATGCATTTTTAATTCACACGTGTATAAATGTGTGTGTGTAAATACACAACTAATAGTATCCTTTTAAGTTTCTGCATTTATATTAGGTCAAGTTGATAGACTCATTAGGTATTGTTTAACAGCTTCAGTTTGCTTTGTTCTTCATATAATTTGCTTCTAAAATTTGGCCATAATAAAAAAAATTTTGTTATATGGTATAAACAAATGACTGCTGCTGAAATTCTGATGGGATCCATTCCTACTGATAGAAACTAATTTTGAGGTAGCCAAGGAAAAAATATAAAAAGAAGAACAAAAGAGATATTTTAATTTCACATATGATTTATTTGTCTTTGACAATGCTTTTCTTACATCGAAACCATCAAAGAAATACAAAATTAGGTTCCATTTCTGTTCCTTATCATAACCATCTTTGCGAAGTAAAAAATCATGAATTTTGAGAGGGGCTCTGAAATTTGCTACATAATAAAGGTATTGAAAAAGGAGCTAATCTGGGTTGGGTTTTAATAGTGGTGAAACTTTCTTATTTAATGGTCGTAATGGCTTTCTAGAACTTTCAGGTTTTGGTAATTCCTCAGTAACGTAAGATGGTATGCCTGACTTCTTGTAAGTTGCATCAGTGTCAGTTATACTTGGGATTGATAGTAAGGTAGAGAAATATTGGTGCAGTTTTAAGTTTATCCAAACTTAATTTTTGCCTTGATTCATGTATGTATTCAGCCAATACTCTATACCTTCTATCAGCCATATACTCTGTAAGACACTAGGTATACAAAGATGAATAAACTTGTCTTCAAGGAACAAGTAATTTTAAGATTAAAAGATAGAGAAAAATATCCATCTTGCATCCAAGAAGAAAACAAGGGTTTTTTCTTGTAAAGAAATGAATTCCAGATAATCTCAGAATATTTCTTCAGAACTCTAAATGCCAAAGACAAGGGAGAAATTTGCAGAATTGTAGAAGGAAAGTTCGTGACCAATCCACATTCTATATGTGGGACAGAAGGTACACTCTCACATACTCTTTCAGGGAAAAAAATTCTTGAACACATATTCTAGCCAGTCAAAAATTGAATAAAATTAGGAGTTTAATTGTGTTAGAAACAGACTATCAATGAGAAATGAAATGAGTGATTTCAAAACTCAATGCTGTTGTCAAAAAGGTAGAGAGAAGATACATTATGGAAAAACACCCACTTTCTCAACAAATATTTATCAGATTCCTCTGACAAACTAAGCACTGTTCTACACAGTGAGATTATAGTAGTATTTTCATCGCACAAAAATTATATAGAATATAAACTCTGCCCTTGTAGACTTTATATCCTAGCAGGGTAATCAGAAAATGAACAAGATAAAATAAATAAAATGTGTAATAGAAAATAACACAATAGCAATGATTTGGACACATTACCTCATATTTTATTAATATTTGGATTTGGGTAGAAAAGGACAGAAGAAGTGAGTAAAAGATAGATTCCTTATGTAGAAACAAGGAAAAAGGGTTTGAAATTTTTCAGGTATTTATACACACATGCACAAACAAAAGGTAGAAAAATTACTTTTTAGATAAAGTTGAAGTCAAAGTAAACAGCATTGAACAGAACAAAACGAAGACTCATAATAATTCATTAATAATAATAAGTCAGCATGTGCAGTCATTCTTCTTATTCTTCATCTGATTTGATTTTTGTTCTTGCCTTCCTAGGTCAGAATATGGTCCTACTGCCCCAAAAGTCAAGCCTAAAACCTGGGCATTGTTTTCACTCCCTCTTCTCTCCCATCCCACACTCCCAATCCATCACTCTCTAAATTCTCTTTTTCCATCTCTTAAATACATCTCAATCTGTCTCCTTCCTTGCATGCTTACTGCAGCTCAGCTCATTTATGGCACCAGCATCTCTTACTTGGCTTTCTCCCACAACCTTAAAATAGGTTTCCTTGCCTTCTGTCTTGCTTCCATCAAATCTATTCTCCACAGGGAGATCAAAGCAATCTTTCAAAACATCTTGAAATGGAAATCATTTCAAAACAATGATTATGTCATTTTTCTGCGTAAAACACCATTAGCATTCTATCCTCTAAACTCTTTAGTGTGACTCATTGGAGTTTGATTCTGGATGATGTCTCCTGACTGCTATCACTCTTGTTGCTTTTTATACCCAGCCACGTGAATATTTGCAATTGCCAAATACTGGATCAGCCTCGTTCTCATGCTGGGGTCTTGGCACAGGCTATTTCCCTCTGCTTGGGACTCTGTCCCCTCCTTCTACCTTCTTTGGCCTGGCCATTCCTACATTCCTACTCTGAGCTTAGGCATCACTTCCACTTGTAAATCTTTCTTGGCTCTCATCGCTACCAAATCTGGTTGAGTTCCCATCTTAAACGTTCCATGAGGACCTTGAACCTCTCCTATCATAGCACATTTCCCTCTTTATTACAATAGCCTGTTGATACGTCTGCAGACCAGACTAAACTGTAAACCCCATGAAGCTATGGGCCATACCGTGCCCAAGCTCAACCCAGAAGGGCTTTTATTATTAAATAACCAATATCTTTTTAAAAGAAGTAAGAATTTAACCTCAGAATTTAGAAAACAGAATAATAAAATAAGCCAGAGTCAATCAATAAAAAAAGACTCAAACAAAATTTAAAACACAAATAAACAGAAAGAAGAAAAACACATTTCTTTGAAAAGGAACATGCACAAAATAAAGTTCATAAAATCTGTGGCAAACATAATCAAGAGGAAAAGCACACACACAATTGAAAAAATTGGTATGAGAAAGGGCAACAGACCTCAAGGATATTTACAATCATGCTTATGATTTAGAACATCTTTTCAAATGGCAAATTTCCTGGATAACCACAAAAGACCAAAATTGTCCTAATAATTAAGAAGTCTGAAAACTCCCATAACTATGGAAGAAATGGAAAAAGTTTAAAAAGGCTACCCAGCTGGACAACTTTACAGCTTTCACATTATCAAGGAGCAGATAATTTCTGTTAAATTGTTCCCTGGAATAGAACAAGATTTAAAAATCTATCATTTATGTAGATAAAAATGTCTGTGCTTCAAAAAGCTGAATAAATAACTCAAAACTCCTGAACTGAATAGCAATCTCATCTTAGAATATAGCTGCAGAAATCCGTAAAATAATTACAGTCTAAATACAACAGGACCTTTATAATCAATCACAGCATCCAAGTAGGATTCATTCCTGAAATTCAGGAAAGATTCAACGAGAAAAACAGGTTAGGATATTACATAAGGGGAGCTAATGTTAAAAAATAATAAATCTCATTAAACCATTTCAACACCATTCTGGATAAAAATTCTTAGGAAACTAAAGCACAGAGGACATTTACTCAAATTGCTAATGAATATCCAATAGCTAAATGGCAGACGTACTTTAATTAAAACTAGAAACAAGCATAGGCGGCCTAGTATCACCATTACTATTTGTAGGAGAGCTTTGAACATCAGCTTTGGCTTATAACTGACCATGATCTATTGGTACATTTTTGCTATGATTTTGGCTGTGGGAGACTGAATAGACAAATAAATACCTGCTTCAGTTGAATTTCTGGCATCCTTGAGATCCTCTCTGGTCAAAAATCATATCGGTATGTAGATGACCATCACATCTAATCAATAACAATTGACAGTTAGTAAGAGTCTAAGCCCTATGAGATTTTCCTTTTTGTAGGTCAAAACAATCAAATGTCAGCCATTTCTTATGGCTTACTCTAGTACAAGTACCGAGAGAGAGTATGTTTGCAAAGTGGATAAATCACGAATGAACCAGAAATTGTTACAATGTGCATAGTAAGGAGGGGTCCGAACTTAAACTCAACTTCTCTTATGTGGGTGCTTAAGACCAGTGTTTCCCAGTACTCTCCTAAAAAGCTGGCATAAAATGAGACTGCTTGGCACTTGAACTCAAAATATTGTTCTGCACGACTCACCCAGTTCCCCAGTGAACCATTGACCTAGTAGTAAGAGGGAGCAGCCAGCATGGGGTTCCTCTCCTGAGATGCTGTCCTGGGGCACGTGTCGCGGTCACCAGGGAAAACGTGTGCCTCTCCGAGATACCAAAAGAATGGGTGAGAAATGGCTGATCAGTCCCTGTGAGCTCCATCTTCTACCAAGTGATGCTGGCTACAGTTTGTCTGAGTCTCTGACATGACAATATCCATTTTGAACCAACAAAGATTTTTTTTTTATTTTATTAAGGTATCATTGATATGTGGTTATTACATTCACCCTCATTATCGAGTTCCCCCCATTCCCCATCGCAGTCCCTGTCCATCAGTGTAGTAAGATGCCAAAGAGTCCCTATTTGTCTTCTCTGAGCTACACTGTCTTCCCCGTGAGCCCACACACACCATGTGCACCAATCATGACACCCCACAATCCCCTTCTACCCACCCTCCACCACCCCTCTCCTTTGGTAACCGCTGTCCCTTCTTGGAGTCTGTGAGTCTGCTGCTATTTTGGTCCTTCAGTTTTGCTTCATGAGCCAACTACAGTGTATAAAAATCATTAAATAACAATATAAGAAGAAGAAGAATATAATTGAATTATATTGTACTAGTAATCTTCATAGGATTGTTTGCATGCTAGTACTCACCACAGGAAATAAAATAATCATTAAGAACTGTATTTAACATTCAGCTATTTAACTTCACTTAAGCCATTATGGGTAATTTGGGAACATATGCTGCTTGGGAATTCTTTACATCTTGTGAAGATAAATTAACAACAGAATGTGCACACTACCATCTTAAAACTCCATGAGGAGGTAAAACTCTAAAATCGTGTACAAAAACACTCTTGATGATTTATGTTGATATAACGTAGAGTATGAAAAAAGTGTAAGAGAAAAATGAGGAACCAAAAACAGAGCTGATGTTGTTAATCTACCCTAAAAAATATATACATATTTAACAAGACTGTTCTAAGGTAATCTTTTATATTTCAGAGTCCTCAAAGATAAAATTTTTATTAAAAAGCTTGTTGAAATGATTGCTACTGAATAGCAAACATTTCCAGTAGTTGAGGCAAAGATTTGATTCAGATTCACACAATCTATGAATGCCAGGTACAGACTCCATTCTTTGTATACATATTAAAAAATATTTTCCTGAATTCCATTTACTGTGCACACAAGGCTATTGATGTTATTAAATGTGCTTCTTCTGTATTTTGTCTCAGTTATTGGGACATGCAGAACCCACCAGAAGTCCTTTTAAATTTGACAGCATGGTGAGTTTATGCTGAATTACCTGTTTCTCTTTTATGTGCTGAATGAGAGATCTGAGGACACAGGTACCAAGATAATGAATCTGATTGAGGAAATATTTGTAGCATGGAAAATTTATAAAGATAAATTATTATCAACAATGGACAAACACAATGAAGGAATCGTGTTCATACACTTTTAATCATAGTCTTCAGTTGTGTTTGGAAACCACCTCTAGCATCACATATTTAGCAGGATTATCTACCCAAGAAGAAACATCATAGGACTCTTCTCATTCTTTGATCAAAGACAGACCATACGGTGTACAGGAGATCTTGTAACTGGCTGGCCATGTTTTAAGAAGCTGAGAATGAAGCTACTACATGTAAAAAAGGCTGCTTGAACCAGATACAGCCTTAGTGTTACATGTTACAGATGAGGGTACCAGCCTAGCCGGCATACTAGTCACCGACTTTCTGTTTCAGAGAAAGTAGCGTGTGCATTGGAACCTGCTCAAGAAATAATTAGGCTGACAAATCTTAAGAGTGTGAATATTTCTTACATGGCTCCTGCTATAAAAATACTCTCATTACTCCATTCCAGGAAAGACACTGCAATGACTTTATAGACAGTGGAAGAAGGGAAGGTAATTTTCCCTTTGTTACTGTCAGACAAGAAGGAAAGCTTGATGGTAACATGTCCATCAGCAGTACATGTGCTGGTAGAACTATCCAGAAAGTCTCTCTCCTCTACCTACCTTGGTGAAACTGAGTATTTATTTAATGTTATTAGTGTGCAGTGTGGTACCCACAGGAGCGATTTAGTGCCCATCAGGGTTGAGGAATTACCGGTGCTAAACCACAGCATCAATTTTTAAAAATGGACTACTAAAAATGTTAATTATTAAATTAAAATGATAATTTTAAATGAAATTTCAGATTATTCTCCATTCCTGTAATTCATTCTATGTTGACAATATATAGCTTTGCCATGCTTTTGGCTGAACATTAATTTTTAACATCTGGCTTTTCATTCTCCTCCAAAATGTGTAGTCAGAATCCCTCTTATTAATATTGCTCTGAAAATACTAATGTACTAAATAATGAAACAGACATGAAGGATAATTCCTGAAGAAGAGGAGATAAAATAACCATTATTTGCAGACGATATATGAATATAATGCTGGAAAACTGATGGGCACCCACTGGAATGGTCTTTTGCTATGAGATAAATTAACAGTGTAAAGATACAAACACTTCTTAATGAGATAAATTAACAGTGTAAAGATACAAATACTTCTTAATTAATTTATTGGTTAAACAAAGTCCTGGTCACAATTCCAATGGCATTTATTTTGTAGCTTAACAAAAAATGTCAAGAGATCATCCAGACGATTAAGTAGGTAAAAGTGCCAAGAATTTTTAAAAACTTAAAGCAATGAGAAGAGAATTGCTGTATCAAATATAAACTATATTATAAAGTAACTTGAAGTAGAATAGTGTGATTTTACTGGAAAAATAGATCTGAAACAAAACAGATTGTTAGAAACCAATCCCAAACCTATGGAGAAGGTGTCTATGGTAAATACCATAAGGAAAATTAGCTGTTTGGGGAGAAATAATCAACTGCCTCCTCTCTGCTCTATATCATTAACTGAGTTAATATTTAAGAAGAGTTTATAACAGTGCCTGACATACAGTAAGTGTTATAAGATAGAAAAATAAATTATGAACTTAGTAAAACATTAAACCTTTAGAAATAAAGAAAATGTAGGTGTTTGGGGAATTCTATAAAAAAGGTAGAATTTGACATATTTGACTACATTTTGTCTAACACCAGAAACAAAACACAAAGCAAACAATAATAAGCTGGGCAAAATATTTCCTTGCAAACATGGTAGAAAAACATATAAAGAGTTCTTAGAAACCAATAAGAAAACCAGTAACATCTCTTGATAAAGTACATGAACAGACAAGTTACAAAAGAAACATGTAATTCTATATAGACTTATGCAAATGTTAATTCAAAATAATAAAAAAATTAAAAATTATAGAAATATCAATCTCAACACTTTATTGTTAAAATATTTTTTTATTGAAGTTAAAGAGCTCATGGTTAAAAGGTTCTCACATTGGAAATCAATAGGCTTCTTCCCTTCTCCTCCGTACTCTGAGTCCCATTCTCTGAAGACAAACACTTAACTGTTTCTTCTCATATTTATTTTCATGTCTTCAAGTAATGTGTTTAAGTTGCTTTCTCTATATTTATCACTTGAATACTTTAGTTATTTATCTCTGCAGTGACAAACGATATTTCAGCTGTTACAACCCACCTTCCTCTCTCCCATTCTACTCATGCAATTATATCACTTTTCAAAATTAAATCATTCTATTACTACAACCATGTAAATATCATTCCCTGAAAAAACCAGGTGATGTTTTATGACTACATGTCTTTTATGTCTTTTGCCTCCTGGCCCCCTAGAGTTTCTGATTGCCTTAATTTTTTTTTATAGCACTAATTGCCCTTATATTGTCAAGTTTTTTCAAACTCTGTCATACCAGGCATTCTAGCAAATCCTCTCTTGGACTTAAGTCACTGACCCAAAATCCTAGATCTTTCTGATCCAGTCTGGGCTGTTTGCTCTGCAAAGATTTGTTAAAAAAATTATATAGAAAGAAGGGGTGTGGTGAAATGCTCAAACAGTGCTGAAGGAGTATAAACTGTTACAGCCCATCTAGAAAACAAGTTGTCAGTATGTGTCAAAAGCTATAAACATTCAAAGACTTTGACCCTATGTTTTCCTTCAGAAATTTCTCCTAAGAAAATAACCAGAGACATTATACCAAGTTATGTTCAAACACGATCACTGCCATGATGTTTATGTAAACAATCGGAAGAAACGTAAGTGTCCCCTTATTTGTGAATCGTTACTAGATTACAGAGTGCTCTGGATTCATTAGAATTAATTGGTGGAGCACTTCTCGAAGTCTACTTTGGGGAAACACCTCAAAAAGAGAAGTGGCCATCTTCAAGCAGCTAAAACTGGCATGTAATATGAAAACCACTGGACTATTAACCAGCTGAGCCATGCTACACAGATTGAGGAGACATACATGGAGGAAACAAAATCTGCTTTCCAAGTAATCTGCAAATCAAAAGATACAAAGACATACCCTGAAAAGTCCCAAGTGTTCATTACTGTACAGTAGCAATCCTAAATACATGCAGACCCAGGTGCAGAACAGGGGCTTTATTTTTATATTTCATGATTGTAGTGATGCTCCCAAGCAAAGAGGAGGACAGCTATGAGTGACTGAATGCCAGCAGTTAGGTGAGTATGTGAAACTGGCGAGGAAGGGAAGAGGTGTTATTGGATAAAGGCTGAAAGTTCACTTGGGAGTCACAGACAATTACCCTAACACTACAGTATTGAGGGAAGGGTGTGTGGGGATTGGGTAGGCTCACCTTGAGAATGACAAGGGAAATTATGTCATCCGGGGAAATCCAGGTTTCAGCTGGGATGAGGCAGAGGAGGGTGTATTTGAAGAACAGGTTCCAAATTTCTGAAAACTTCTTGACAGCAGAGCAGCCTACTGGAGAATATAATGACTAGGGTTTTGGGAAAGTCAAAGGGGAAAGATGTTCCAGATGTCAGGCTGCTCCACATGGAATATAAACTATAGACAAAGGTGGGCAATGAGGATGGCCCTTGGTGATCGTGAGGGTGAGACATTCTGGGAGTTGAGGGGTAAAGATGCAGGGCACCGGCAGAACCAATATGATGAAACCGACAGCCCCAGGTTTATAAATGAAACTTTGGAGTGAATTTGTGAAAATGCCTCCAAAAACTACTGTTTCAACTACTTCAGGTCCAAACTAATTGCTTTCAGCTTATTAGGATTTTTAAGGTTGAATTCATTCACAAATTTTGGGGGAAAAGTCCATGGTTAAGTAATTTGAATGTTTTACAAGCGAATGAAGTGTAGGGAGGATGGATTTAGGATAATTCGTTCATTAAAGCAAAAAACACAGATGAGAAAAGGTTCCAGGTGCACCAATGGAAGACTGAAAATCCAGTTTGGGCTCAAAGTAGCTGGGACAGGCTGGAGACCCTGAGAACGGTGGCTTTTGTGAGAGAGTTCTGAGACTGTGTGAAATCCTGGCAGTTTTGAGGCCTAGTGGATCAGGTGCCGATCTGGCTTCCGGAGCCGAGTGGACTCACTTCCTCATGCAGCAAAAATATGCCAGAAAGAGCTTTGACTTTAGGCTAAAGGAAGGGGTGATAGTAAATTAGTGAAAAAAGACCACAAATTGGAACAAAAAGGATTCATACTTTAAAAGCTGACACACGCAGAGTTTCAATTAACTGCCTGATGATACTTTGTGATCATATCTCCCAAATGTTTATTTTTAACCTAGGGCGTAATTCAAAGTGGTTGGGGTTGTGGGAGGTATGTTTACATGTGCTTTCTTATTTCTGGGGAATTATAAGGAGTCAGTGTGCACAATCCTCTTTAGAGCAGCCATCAAACTGTGGAGAAGATAGTCCTATCCCTTATAATTATTAGCATTTGTTAATGTTTTATTGGTCCAAATTTTGAGAAATGGTTCATGTAGATAATAGAGAATGTGCTGCATTTTCTGACAGACAAGGAAGATTCAGAGGCACACATACACTCTTAGGGCAGACTGTGATCTCATCCTAGATTCTTAAGGAGCAGCCCTTGAGTTTCTGAAAGTTCACCTGCTAAATATACAAGTTTTGGTAAATGTAGGTGTGGAGAAAGTGAAGGTTCCTAGGGCCAGGATTCTCACCTGGCCCTGGTCGGCTTGCTCACTACTCACGTGTGGGCAATTCATTGTTATTGACTCTATATGTAAAGAGCTCTGCCCAGTGCTCTGGGCTGCAGGGCTGCAGGAGAGCAGAGACTGGAGTGGTGGCAGAGCTGAGGACAGAGACTGAGACGGCTGCAGGGGCAGAGAGGTCCAGAGGCAGAGACCGGCTTGCTGCATGCAGACTCGCTCTGAGTGGATGGGAGTCTAGTGATTGACCTGCCACGGTGGGAATAAAGTTGGATATAAACCCTTTCCCCCCAAGATGTTGTATTGTCATTTTTTGGGGTCTCATTAAATCCATAGTGAACTTGTTCAGGGTTGCAACCCATTGGCAAGACACTAAGGAACATAGTTTGTTTAGGCTTCAAAAGAAATCTTATGCCATGTCAAATACCTACAAGCACAAGCAAATCTACCAAACCAATAGGAGCAATTTCCAGGAGGGAAGAGCACAAAAAGAATCTGTCGCAAAAGACACACAGATGCAAATTATTGATGGAGAACAAAAACACACTCGAGTTCTGTTTGCTGCCTTTGCCCTCACTGGGGGTACTGGGCATTCAGGGGCTGGCCTCATTTTTCACCTCCTTGACACTGTCCAGCCCACCATGCTGGATGTGAAGAGAGCCTGCTATCGGCCTCAAACTTAATTTCCGTCATCAGAGTTCTCACAGAAAAATCTTTCACCACCATAAATCAACTTGGCCATTATTGATGCATGGCCTGAAGTTACACAAACACTATGATCTCTTGGAGGAGAGTGTTAAATGGATTTTTCTGGGCATCTTTCATGAGTGGTACATTCTCCTCACATTACTCTGCTGTGTTTTCCTTTTCTGAGAGGCTTCTTAATTTCAGTGTAATCATTTTCTCTATCCTTTCCAGTTCCTTGTTAAGAAAAGAAAGGAATGTGTGTCTTAGATATTGTCTTTGCGAACTGGCCTTTGCATCTTAAATTACAGCTCTGCTGTTATTTTCTAAGGAGTGGAAACGGAAGTGACCTTAGAGATCTCACTCTCCTTAAACTTAGGCTTGAGCTCATTGAATTATTTTCCTTTTGAACCTCATTGTAATGTTCAATGTTATTTTCATTAAGAAACAAAATGTCATTTAGCAATAGATTCTATAACTGTTTTTAACCTGTAATACTCAACAGTTTCTAATAAGAATAAATAGTAATTCCTAATGTAAAATCAAGATGACTGTCAGCTCTGATAATAGTATGAATATTCTGATCTTTCTTATGACTAGGTCTTTGCGCATTAAGATTCCAATGACTCTAGTAAGAGGAGAAACCCGGGAGTCAGAAGCCTCAGGGTTAGGAGCAGGTACTCATGATGAGGAGCTTGGGTTCAGAGTGAGAGCATCTGTGCTTGAATCCATTGCCTGATAACTGTATAAACTTAAAGAATCTTCTTAACCTCTGATAAATGGAGGTGTAGACAAGTGGCCTTGAAGTAAGGGTCCTGAAAGACAGGATAACCTTTTAAAAAAAACAGGGAAGAATGTATAAAAAGGGGTATGACCTGAGTTTCTTATTTATATTCACTAAGCAGATTGTCAGGGAGATCACTAGAGAGGGGATGTTCTAGATATAAGGTATAAAATGGCATTGTCCTCAGACATGGACAATGGTCTTGAGGAGAGGAAAGATGGGCAGGACAGAAGGAGGAGATAAAGAAAATGAAAGGTGACTAAGAAAGTCTTCTCTGCCCACATGTTTCAGTATTAAAAATAGGCATCTTTTTAGTAGAAATTTTTTATTACAGGGCACTTGATTTCTTAACTAGGGATTTCCTTTTTGAATCATATTCTCCACTTTGCTCCATCTCCACTTCATTAAAGAGGCAAGTCCAACACACAGGGAACAAGAAGAGACTAAAGGGCTGTACCACTTAGCCTCATTTACAATAGGAATGCAAAGTCAGAGAGGAGCGTGGATGGAGGATTGCAGCAGGCTCCATGGAGGAAGGGCTTTGAAGGAAGTTCCTAAGATGCCAACAATAGGAAGTCAGAATATTGGGTCTGACCAGCTTGTAAGAAGCTTTGTACCAGACTGTGTCCAATGCCGTGCAAGTTGCCTACACTGACATGTGATAGTCTCTGATGTTGAATGAATGCAAACAAGAATCTACCTCATGTGAGCTGAATTGTGGTCCTTCTAAATCATATGTGGAAATCCTAACCTCTAGTATCTTAGAATGCAATTATATTTAAAGCTAGAGATTTTAAAGAAGTATTTAAGGTAAAATGGGGTCTGAAGGTGGGTTCTAACCCAATGACTGGTGTCCTTATAAGAAGAGGAGATTAGGGCACACAGAAAAACACCAGACATTTGTATGCATGGAGAGGTGACCATGTGAGGACACAGTGAGAAGACAGCTATCTGTAAGCTAAGGAGAGAGGTCCCAGGAAAAGTAACCCTGCCAACATCTAGATCTTGGACTTCCAGACTCTAAAACTCTGAGAAAACATAATAAATAGTAATTAATTTAATAAATGATACATTATATAAATAATAATAGAAAAAATAAATTCACATTGTTTAAAGCTAGCCAATCTGTGGTACTTGGTTTTAGCAGCCCTGGCAAACTTCTCATCTTAATATCCTTTTAGATGACGTTAAGCCTTAGTTATATTGGTTGTCTTTCCCCATGGTAGCAACTCATATATATTTTTTTAATGTCCTAAATGATGAAACTAAGGTGAGAGGAGAAAATTAAGCTAGAGAAATATAGACATAAGTGGATGGGGAACAGAAACAAAAGTACATGAGGAATGCAGTTGAGATGGTGCAAGGTCAGCATGATAAAAGGTTGAGGGAATCTTCTCCACCCTTTTCCAGTGATTCAGAGACTGGTCACTGCTTGATAGCATTTTTCCCTAGAGGATTCACTGGTATTTGAATAGAAGGCGGAATCGGACTCACTACTTTAACTCCTTCTTTCACATATGGGTAAGGGTTGGGGGTGAGGAGAAGAAACTGGAATTTGCACCTTGGTTAGGAAAATAAGAAGACCAGATGAAGAAATGAGGTCAGGGGAAGTTAATTATGTGACTACCTCCCACATTTTTATACATGCAAAATAATTCAGAACAAGCATCAAGGAAGAAAAGGGAGCTAATAATTATTGAGTTGTGCTTTTTATGGAATGTGTGCCAAAGATAGCCCTGCAAGAGGAAAGAATTGGAAAAGATATCCCCAAAGCTATAAACTGAATGTTAGTGGTGACCAAAGGAAGTTTTGGGAGATGGGAAAAGGGTGTAGAGAGGGGAAGCAGGGAAGAATGTAATGGGAGTGATATGATTCCAGATGTTATTATATGTCTTTGAATTGAGCTCATTTATTTAATGGGGATCTAGGCATGTAAGTCATGGCCCAACCTCCCAAGGATCTCTAAGTCTAGTGATAAGCACTGACATGTGTTGAATATACTACTGTGTCACCGGTGCTAAGGTGGGAGCACATGGTGCTCACTGGCAGCATGGGGCAGAGGACAGCTTGCCTGTTGCTGGGGGGGAAGGAAGGAGTCAGAGTCAGAGGAGGTCTTCCCAGAAAGGGGATGTCTAAGTCAAGTCCTAAGAGAAAGGGTGGGTAGGGCAAATTGTGTGAGAGGTGGAATGGGAAAAGTTTCTGAGACGGAAGGGCATGACTTAACCTGGAACTATAGGTGGGTTTTATGGCTGGGTATAAAAAAGTAATTCTGCAAGTAGTGATTCTATAGCATCTCACTATGCTGATGGACAGTGACTGTAATGGGGTGTGGGGGGGGGACCTGATGAAGGGGTAGTCTAATAACCAAAATATTGCACATGTAATTGTAGATTAATGATACCAAAATAAATTATATAAAAAAATGTAATTCTGAATCTTAGTCTTTTCTCAGTGGTGGGGAGGCAAGGCAAGGGAGGAAACCCAGTGTCTTTCTCTGAACTTAAATATGTTTTCATTCTAATAATGTAAATGAATATATGCATATTATGAATCATCTGAATAATTTACATATAGTAAATAAAAAATATATAAATATAAAAAAAAGTAAAGATCTAGGACAACAGCAAATTCAGCAATACATTTTTTTTCTTTTATAGGGGTGTGTTTAAACAAACACTGGAGAGAGATGCAACTAGAACTGTAGGCAGAACAGTATGTTTTAAAGTCCTGGCTTCCCTGCACAGTTCCTGGTTGTAACAGTCACTTAGGGAGCTACAAATTTCAGGGAGCTTAGTTAGCACCCTATTCATCAGACCACAGGAATGACTTTAGTGAACTCATGGTTTAAGTGATTTTCTTGTGATAGCGTTGAATTTCAATAAGTGCTTTTTCTCTCTAGGATACTAGAGAATTGGAGCTATGAAGACATTCTTCTAATATGGAAAAGGGAACAAAAAATAGCCATCACTTTTAATGGGAAGTGTGAAGTGGTCATACAATGAAGGAGCAGTCTCTGTTAAAAATTACCACTGAGGGGTTGAGGGAAGGCACCAAATAAAGAGCAGAGATTCTTTTTATGAATGTGTTGTACTTAGCTTCCACTTCTTCTGGATGAAATTTCATGTTACCTTCAATTGGTCTTCACTGTTATTAAAAAAAAACAACACCTTCTGCTCTTAGAGGCAGGTATTTGGTGCCTTTTCAATGTATTAAATGAATTATATTTTGTCCAATGAATGATAAATATGTACAGTACTCCCCATAGGATGTATTAGGCCAGCTAAAATTGAAGTTTGAGATGCAGCTAATTCTAATGGATTGCATTTAGATATAGATTTTCATTAGAAAATTTGAAGGACTGTGAACCAGCTAGCAACTTAAAAATTTTTTGATTAAAGGCTCTTTGATTTCGTGGCAAAGAATACAGTGGAGAGCAAGTGAATACAAGAGTAAATTGGTTTCATATTAGTACAGAGCCCTGTGATGTTATCTAAAACCATCACATAAATTAAAAAAAACATGGGAAGTCCCCAGTAAAAGAAGGTAGCTTCCTGATGGGAACAGTGGCAATTTATTTGCAAAATGTTGATTTCATTTCAGCCTGAATTATTATGTCTCATGTTTCTCCCCCCCCCACCCCCCATAGAATTTAAGGACCTGAGATCAGGGACTGTGTTGTTCATGACTATATCGCCAGGGTCTAGAACTCTGCCTGGTCCATAACAGACTCTACGTAAAAGTTTCCAGAATCAACTAAAATCATTTACACACCTACTCTGAGCCAGACACTGTGTGAGCTGCTTTAAAATCTTTGTCTCATTTGATTTTTATTAGAGCTACTCAGAAACATTGGCCCACGGGGAAACTGAGGCTCAGAGAGCCTAACTGCCCAAAGTAAAGAGCCAGTAAGTGTCAGATCTGGCATTTGACCCAGGTCTTCAAACTTCACTCTCCGTTGTTTGTGTTTACTTTGGGTTTAGAGAATAATTCTGGTTCTTTGGTGGGAGGAATGGGTCCTGACTGCTAGAAAATTTGGGGAAGTTTTTCTTTTTTCTGCTGGTATATATCCCCGAAGATGCATGATGTGAACTAGAAAAGTTCCTAGTTGATAACCTTTAGGATCTGAATGTTTAGTCTTATGCCAGGACATCATGCAATCTCAAACACTTCTATCTCAAGAGTATATCCAGTGTTTTCTGTGGGGTGCCCCACATGGCTCTTGCTCATACATGGGCTATTGGGCCCCCAGCCCCTCACTTGTCTGCTTGCTGCTGGCACCTCAGCTCCTTCCCTTGCACACATCCTCCTTCTGAGTCACATTGACAGACAGAAAGTCCTATCCTGATGAATCATTTTTGGCCCTAAAGTCACTTCTCACTCAAGAGGCAGGAGAGGGATGGGAAGGAGTCTTGGCATGAATTCTTGAAGAGAGAGACTTGGCCTGGTTACTCATATTTCTTTTGTTATAAAATCCTGATTAAAATAGACAACTTTCACCGGACACAGCAGAGCTTCAGTTTATATTTTTCTTCTCCAATGTAACCAAAATTCCCTTTTACCCCGAGCTCTGGACTTGACCATGAAGATGATAACTCATCACATAAATATAAAATTTCTTGCTTTCTTCATACCAGGATCCAGGGCAAACACTTTCAGGTAGGCCTAATAAATGCTATTTTGGGGAAAGTTTTAGGAGACATTTAAAGGGCAGAGGCCCTGCATCCAAATGTCCCACCTTAATTAGCTGGTCACAGTACAAAGTGAGCCCTTGGAGTGAGGGGGGCTCGGCTTGCGTGTTTGGTGCTTGCTTGGGTGTGTCGTGCACCTGTGTATATGAACAAAAGTGGAAAAGAATCTTAACACACAGAGATGCTGATAGTTTCAGGGCAGTGTCTAGGATGGAGAATTTTATCTGGCTGGCATTTTCTAAAAGTGGAAAGAGAAAGGAACTATATGACTCTTAATACAGGCCCTGTGCTTGGAAACTTGCATTCGCTATGAATTCAATTTGTATTTAAAAATATATTTTAAATGCCTTCCAAAAATAAGTTAGTGTGCAAAAGTTGGGAAACAAAGATGACTGAAGTGCATTCCTTTACGCCAAGGAATTTGCAGTTTAGAAGGTGAGGCAGGAGAACACTGGTGATTATAATTGGATGTAATAAACGTTACGCAAGCAGTCTGAGCAGGATTATTATGCGGGAGCACTTGGGAGGGGCACAATGCTTAATCTTAGCCGAAGGGTGATGAGCATTAGTACAGGGCTTGGAAAAAGACGTATGTGGAGGGGTTTTAGGGATGACTCCCCAAGGAGGTGACATTCACCTTCGATTTTGAAACACCAAGGCAGAAACATAAGGACAACTTGATTGTAGGCAGACGGAAAGCCCACAAGGATGCTGCCAGAGGCAAGGGAGAGCTTGATAAGTTCAGGGACACTATTCAAAGATGTCTGGCTGGGGGCAACGCCATTTTAAAGAGTTTAGATTCATCCTGATGACTGGGGAAAAATAGAATTATTTTGGCATTTTATAAAAATAAATCTGTCAGCATTATGAATAAAGACGTGATTATTTTTATTTGTTTGTTGGACTTTGGACTACCTGGAATGATAAGGAATCAGGGACAGGGGCCTTACTATAAATGGGGATTTGTACGGATCTCCTGACTATCAGGCTGCTTGTTAGTCTCATTCTTCCCCACGGAACTTTTTATTGGAAGATCTAGTAAGTTATAAATATGCTGATTTAAGTTCATTGTCTTGCTAATGTGGTAAGTGGATTATGGAGAAAGTGAGACTGGAGGCAGGAGACCAGTCATGAGGTCGTTGAGCAACCCAACAAGTGCATAAGCTACCAGGAGATAGAGTCGACACAGTTGGTGCAATTGGGTGGAAGAGACACAGGAGCCAAGGATGACTTGGTACTCTGGCTTGGGCAACTTAGAGGATAAAACAATAGCTAACATTTATTGAACAAAAACTATGTGCCAGGTATTATTCAGCATGCGGTACCTATATGAACTCATTTAGTACTTACGACAGTACAGTGGTGTAAGTACTGCTCTTTTGACATTTTACAGATGAGGAAGTGGATTCTAAAAAGGACAAGCAGCTTGCCCAAGGTTACATAATTAATAAGAAACACATTTGGGAGGGGTCAGTTCGCAGAAGTCCTGAGGACCATAAAGTGAATAGAATTACCCAGCAGGCACCTGCTGGGGGGGAAAAGGAAAAGGCCAAGGGCAGAACCCTGGGGGATGCCAACATTCAGGAGTTGGCAGAGGAAGAGGTGCCTCTGAAAGAGATGGTTCACCCCAAGAGGTTGAGGACCTCAGATGCCAAAGGTGTGACCGATGTCCAGGAACTCCAGGTGGGGATTGCCACCCACCTTTTCCAGAGGAGGTGGTGGAATCTGGAGAGTGGTAGGGTTGGGATTTTCTGCGGTTTTAGGCACGGTGCTCTGCCCACTGCCCCATGGCCCTCTGTTATCAAGGCAGCATTTGGAAGACAGACACATGATTTTTATTTTTATTTTTTGACTCTTGATTATGTGGAATAATGAGAGATGAGGGACTGGGTCTTGGTTATGAATTAAAATTCAGATTATTCCCTTATTGTAACTCAGGTTGTTCATTTAATTTCCCCTGTATGAAATCTTTCTCTGGAACCCTTAGTGGATTAGAAAATTAACTGATTTAAGTGACATTTCCTCATTTCTCTCCACTAAGAACCAGCTAGAAAGCAACTAGGAGGAGAAGCAGAAGACCCCAACTGGAATCCAATTATCCCCCAAATACTCATTGTTGGTATAGTTAACCTTGATGCCTTACAGTTCACAAAGTTTGCTGGCAACCCTTGTGATTTACAATTGCTAAGGGAAACTCAGGCAATATTTTCTCCAGATTAAAACTCAGCAGACCACATCAGTTCTCAGATACCTCTGCTTTTCTCAGGCCACTGGGTACCTGGCCATTTCCTTTCCTTCTCTTGAATTGTGTCAGCTCCGGGGGACCCTGCAGTCCAGCTGGTATTTGTCCTTACCACAACTCCAGTGGGGCTGTTCCTGGGAGTCTTCAAGGGTCTTTTACCCCTCACGCCTGGCCACTTTCCTTCTTAAAGCAGTCACAGCCATATTTACCTTTTTCATATATATTACAAAGACCATATATTTACTTTTTATTTAGCATACAAACAATTCATTTACTTTTCCTTTAAATTCTTCATCTAAAACCTCTTGCAAAAGCCAGCTTGCCTTCTTGAGTCCTTTATAAAGTTTAGTGTTTGGCCTATTTTTTGAAGGAATGGTGTCTTCCCAGCAGAATTATTATGCTTTATTTCTCCCCCCTTCTCTGGCGGTACCTACAGCTAAACTCCCAATTTAGTAATCATAAAACCATCACAGTCCCTGCTTGCATAGCTCTTAGCACAGCCTGTCAGTTTTTCTTTATTGATCTGTTTACTTGTTCGGCTCTCTCTCCCACTACCTCACCAAATCTAAGTAGACGAGAATTGTGTCTTTTTTCTCAGCAGTGCAAGTTCCATTTACAATTCAAGCTCCGTGCCCTTTTCAGTATTACACACCGGCACCAGAGGCAAAGAGAAAGGTGTGCCCTAAGAATGTGGCCTCTAGGAAGAGAGATGGGGAGGTGCTGAGATCTGTGTACTCTCAAAGCTGCCCAGATCAGTGCAGTTAGGCAGTCAGTGGGAGGTGGGGAGGCTGGGCCTGCAAGGCAGGTATGAGCCAGGAACCAGAAGTCCAAGTGTCAGGATGGAGGCTGTAAGCCAGGATGCCCTCTAAAGAGAGCCCTGACTCAAATGGGAAGCTGAAAGGTCAGGGGTCAGAGAGATCAGGGCCAGGCTGATTTAGGATAAATTTAGCTCAGTCAGGGTGTCTGAGTACAGATTTCCTCTTATCAGCCTTCATACATGCTCACTTTGCAATGTATTTTCCTGAAGAAGCATTTCTCAGAAACAGGTCATCAGGAAAGTTAGAACTGAGGAGGAGATTCTGACTGATGAAACAAAAATGATAAGAACCTTAAGTGAAACTATGACCTAGTGTTCCTTTCAACAGTGAAAGAGGAAAATCTAGAATGAAGGCAGGCAGATGCCACAGATTCCTAGAAGGTCGATAATAAACTTTACAGTAAGAATTAGGTATTAACCTCCAGAGATGGTTAAAAGTGAGAATGTTCAAGAGGAAATGGGAAGCTAAAAATATGACTCAAAAGAGCATAACTATAAGGAATCCAATTAAAAACAGCTTTGATAAAGAACAAAAAAGATAGAAATCTGTATAACTACACAGGCAGAAGTCTTATTAGAGCAGCTTGTAAAAATGTACATAAACACTGTAAGGAGGAAAATATAACCAAGTGCAGATGTAAAGATGGCTTTAATCTATCTGGGAAAAAACAATTCTGCAGTAGAAGGAAAGAAAAGAAAGGCTAGTTTCTAGTGTGAGCTGAAGCTTCCAAAGTATGCAGAACAACAAAAGGGGCTTTAAAACTACATTCTCAATGAAGGTGATCTGCACCAACTCTGCTTTTTAAGTATTGATGTGATACTTAATCATATAAAAATATAAGCCCTGGAGGGAAACTTTCTTCCTGTATATTCTATGATAACTTAATCTCCTTAATAAAATAATTCTGTTGTTATTAATAATAACTTCATGCTCCATAATGCCCTTTTATATACACTGTCATATTGAATCATATTTGACTGTTTTCTCCTAACACTGTCATACATTGGAAAATTGAAATTCTTCCTTCTCTATCATCTCCCTGAAGACATTTTAGTGGTTTGCCTTATACATGATTGGTTTAGCCTCTGTACAGCCCAACAGAAAATTTCTATAACAAATTTCATCCCAGAGAAAGAAAGAATTATAGGCAATTAAAACGAAACAGGTTTTCCCCTCAGGTAATTGTTTTCTTTTTCAAATATTTGCAAACTCCTTTCTTCTCCACTGCCCACTTCATAGCTTTAGCCCTACATTTTCAGCTAGAATTAGAAAGGTCTCACATGCTCAGTTTCAGAACCGTACCTTCATTCCAAAGATGTCATCTTTCTTCTTTCAGACATCTGGGTATCCTGTCCCTTGCATTTGGTGTTTTTTTTTTTCAAGTTGAGGATCTCTACCATTACTCATGATTCTGATAGTAAGTGTTTTTTTCCACTCAACTTCCAGGAATAGGGCACATACAAAGCAGCTGTGTTCCTCTGTCCTTCTTTGCACTTCTTTTACGTTTTGCACTTGGTGACGACTTGCTCTTTCCTCTTTTTCTGGATCCTCACTAATCAAACTTTTCCAGTCGATATTGTTGTCTCTTGATGAACAGACTCAATCAAGCACTTGCATTAGGCATCCGGAGATAAGCAAATGATTATTTTCTCATTTTACACACAGAGAGTACTTAGATGAAGAGAGGCTAAGTCTCTTGTGCCAATTGTTTTATTAATTGACACAAGGTCCTGCTGGGTTGTAAAACTAAGGTTCTGCTGAGTTGTATAACTTATATTTGGACCATGCCATTATTCAGAGTTTCCCTTTCCTAAGAATTGAGTATTCTCATAATTTGGCATTCTGGCAAAATGATAGACTGGGTCACTTTTCCTAGTGAAGTTTTGCTTTTCTAATGTGTTCTTTTTTTTCTTCTGCTCTTAAGTTAGTGGGTAGTGGCTTCTCCAAAAGTGGTTGCCCTTTTTAGAGTCTTTTAGAGTCTGTGTTCCCTGAAAGGGAACAAAGCCCCTGAAACATTGTTGAAAATTCATGACTTTTCATTTATGTTTTGTATTTAGGGTTTTGAATCAATATCATGTCATCTTTAATTAAAGGAATAAAGTAAGTATAGATTTGATCGAAAGTTACTAAAAATCATAATTGGGAATAAAACATTCTAGGTTTTATCCAGTTATCCTTTGAAAGCAGGTAAAAAAATAGTGCATATCTCTACCTACATAAGTAGAAGAAGGTTTTAATGAAAAGAGACAAGGTGGGTGTTTGGTTGGAAATCTCTGTGCATGTTGGAAACTGTGCTCTTTGTCCCATTTTCTTGGGTCCAAGTCATCCTAAAATGACAAAATGCTCCTTGGGAGAAGGAGGGGTGTGGGAGAGATTTGGGCAGAGGGAGGACATTGGCGCAGAGACCTGGTCATTAGTCCAAAGAAGATAGTTTCTTCCAGATAACGTACAAAAATAGACTGGATGACGGGGGAGAAAGAACAGCCAGAAAGAAACAATGCTATAAAATGCTTTATCTAGAAATTGTTTGCCCTCCCTGACTAGTCTTGAAACAGCTTTGGAAAAACAGTCTTTAAACAAGCTACTTCGCAGTTCACGATATGTTTTCCACTTTGTAGCAAGATAATGTGCTTTACATGAACATTATCAGTGTTAAGATTCTCGAACTCAGGCTTGCCTGCTCCCCTCCTATCCCAGGAAGGAGGAGGGCTGAGAACTGGCCATACTCCATGCTTGATCCTTCCTTGTGTCCCAGTCCTTCCTCCTCCTTCCCCTCTTGACTCCCAAACCCCGCCGCCTCCTTTCAAGGTGAGTCTTCAACACTGCTTTCTCCAAAGTCTTGCAATGGCCTGAAGTTCAGCCATAAGCAGATACCTCCTATGTTCCTCCATTTTATTCCATTCCTCTATTTCCCCATGTATCTCTAAAATAAATCAGCATACTAAAGTGGCTACAAACAAGGTGTCATCATTCTACATTCTTTGTTCTTGTAAGTCATATTTTAGGAAGAAATGAACTCCAGTGCTTTTTGACTTACCTCACTGCCTTCCATACAAACTACACATAGGGAATGACAATAATCAATAAATGTTAAATGCTATTAACAAAAAGTATGCAGGAGTTTTTAAACTTCACACGCACACACAAATAATTTAAGACATTAATTTCCATAAAACCATTCTTGGAACCACTCCAAAGGTTTTTTTTTTCTCATCAAAAAAAAAAAAATGGAAAAAAAGTGCAAATGCCAAATAAAACAAAACCCTTAGCATTCAATACATTCTGGAGCTTGTGAAATTAAATTTGCAGATTTAAATGAATTCAAATGCCCCTTTGAAAAAGTAACCCACTTTTTTCCAATTTTTTTTCCTATGATGACAACCAGGAATAAATATTCTTTCCTTTTACACTACATACTCATATTTGGGGAAAAATATTATTTGAAGGGATTTCACTTTTATCAAATTGTAGAGAAGGAGGTTTGAATGACCTGTAGGTAGGCAACAGATAAGAACAGTAAAATGGAATCCTTGTATTAAATCTTTTCTCTTGGAAGGGAGACAAGATGAAACGTGAGGAAGTCAGAGAGCTTTCCTAAAAGCCCATAGTGAAAGGTTTTTTCCCTGCAAGTGGGTGAGTCCAAAAGGGGATTTTCAAAATGAGGGAGTAATTTTGACCCACTTAATATTTTTAATACAAATGAAGTCCAGACCTTCTAATGGCAATTCAGTCCACACAATGAGCTGTCAAAATTGTTTGAGCTTATGGATGAGGAAGGAGTTCTTCATGCTTCCTGAGCTTTTCTTTTTAGTGGCCCACATTCATTCTTAGGTCTTCAGAAATCACAGCATGGAACTGCAGACACTCCACATTCTACTGCTATATCACAGAGACATGGGCTGTGGTAACCATAAATGTCACCTACACCATCTTTAACTTGCATCCTCATCGGCCACTTGGTCCCACTGAAACTATAGATCCAATAACGAAAGAGTCACATTAAAATTCCCTGCCCCTTCATGGCTACTTCTGATCCTTGCCCGTAGCAACTAAATCCTCTCATCTTCAAAGAGCTTTCTGTTATCCTTTAAAACCTCCATCCAGCCTCTTCCACTCCATGATTATTTCTTGAGTCATTTAGTACCTAATATCATAGCACTTGCTTCCTTGTAGGGACCTAAGTCTTCCCCACCTCCATGACTGTCCTTTTCTCCCCCAGTGTTGCTTTTCCCCTGGTGGCTATTATTTAACCACATGTCAGTCTACTGACTTGTGAATACAGAGTCCACCTTACCTTGACACAAAGTACTTAGAATTACTTCTGGCACCCAGTGGGGCTCAAACACATAATGCACAGGAAATAAGAGAAACTGAATAATAAAAGCTTTCTGATTTCCTATTTCTAATATGAAAATGAATTTCGAATGAACCATGTCCTTGCTACTCTCCCAGGGCAGCTCTCTAAATTTCAGCAGGAGATCAAATGCCTTTTATTATACAAAAAGTGAGAAAGAGCTAAGATCTTTGGCTTATTTATTTTGTGTGCCATTTTATATGAAGTGCAAAAGAAACAGTTTTTTTTCCGATTTATTCAAGATATAATGACATATAACATTGTGTAAGTTTAAGGTGTACAGTGTGTGGATCTGATAAGCTTATATATTACAAACAATCACCACTGTAGAGTTGCTAACACCTCCGGCACATCACGTAATCGCCATTTCATTTTTGAGGTGAGAACATTTAATATCTACTCTCTCAGCAACTTTCAAGTATATAATACAGTATTGTCAACTACAACAGCATGCTGCATGTTACATCCTCAGCCCTCATTCATTTTTGTAACTGGAAGTTCGTACCTTTTGTCTAAATCTTCCCTAGTCCATCACCCACCCTCCCCCAATCCCCGGTAACCACCATGTACAAGAAATTCCTAAAAAACAAAAAAGAAATGCACAATCAGCAATGAAAGGGAGTCACGGAAAGGCTTCTGACAGCACTCAGCCAGAGCCAGCCTACTGAACATAATATATGTGCAGCTTGCCTAAGAAAACAAGAAAGTAGCCATCATATGAACATGGCACCTGCCCTCCAGAATGAGTTCCTCTTGCCATTCCATTCAAACATGTGGAAGGCAAGCTTGTTGGGAATGACTCCATAAATTAGGTTTAAGAAAGTGACTTGACTGTACTCCAGTTATCATCAAGCATTCTTCTTTTTTAACCTCTGCGTCAGAATCTTTTTAGTTCCACATGTCACGAATGACATAGAATTAAAGTGGAAGAGAAAAAGATGAGGAGGCGGCCACTGGCTGTCACATTTTGTGGTCTCTCAGATGTGTGAAATATTACAATTTTTCTCCCCTTCCCTGTGTGTGTCAGTGAAAACCCCCAGAGAAGATATTTAAATTCAGGATAGAGGGTCAAAAATAAGATAAAGGACAACTGTCAAAACACTGAAACGATAAGCCTTGGAGAAATATCAATTAGGAACTTTCTTGGATAGGAGCTCTTTGTTTTTTTTAGATTCTGGATGCGAGAACTTCTGTTTCTTTGAGGTGCAGATGTAAGAGTTTTGATGCAGAATATTTGGAGGTCCTCTTAAAAGTAGAGGTCAGAGAGTGAAATTAAACAAGGAATTATTCTTAACATAATAAGGCCTAAGACACTGCGGTGGCAGGAACTGTGTTTCCTAAGAGTGGTAAGCATGCTGGTGTTGGTATATGAGGTTATAGGACATGGCTGAACCTTTTTTATTTCTAATGGCCTAATGAGCACACAGTAATTACTTTTATTTTACCATGTATTAAACTATGACTTCATGTACATTTAGCCATATAAGTATGTGTATGACTCAACTATACAAACCATGATTTCATGTGTATTGTTGCTTAGGGTAGTGATAATATGTTTCCTGAAAATTGTTCAAGTGAAAGAAATAAGTCAGTTGAATGGAGAATATTCAGTAAAAAGTATACACACGGCACATCAATACAGCAAAATTGTGGAAGAGGTTCATGAATGACTGAAGTTTGGGGAATGCTGGGCTAAAGAATTGGAATATTCTTTTAAACTAAATGCTTGCTCCCTGGTACTGTCTTATGGATGAAAGTGTTGAGGAAATTGAGTTGCATATGTTATATGTTTTTCAAGTGCATGTGATTAATCTCTCTGGAGCGTCATCCTATTTCCTGTGCTAAATCAGCCACTACCTTTTGGACTGTGGGGAGAAACTGTGCTGTGTTCATGACTCTAGAGGTGCATGATGGGCCATGAGTAATGTCTGAGGTGCACAATCTTTCACGACAGTGCTATGCAAATAAACGCACAAAACAGTCAACATATTGAACCAGGTCTAGTGGCGTGGATAGCTTCACCCCACCTATGACTCCTTGTGCTGTTGTCAAGCAACCCAACGGCTGTTCTTTTTGCTGAGCTAAATGCAATTTCTAGCGCCAGATTTATTGGCTTGGCAGAGTTGCAAATTTTATTACGCGAAAGTTGAGAAAGCGCAAAGCAGAAGAATGCTAAAAACAGTACACTTTGCTACTGTGTATGTGGTATCTGTATTTGGGACTCAGAGTGTTTTATTTATAGCTGTCTATTAATACATAGTAAGAGATACAGAAAGAAATATCTAAAAATTAGCTTTATCAAATAGTTTCTAGTATTCAAAAGCAAGAACAGCAATAGCAAACTGTTCTAGTGGGAAAAAGCCATCTTCTGTCTTTTCCGCCTCCCTTACCCTCCCCTCTCTGAGGAGGACTGTGGCTGCAAAGAGCTTTCCCCTGCTGGATCCTGGAGGGGCGAGGGACTGGGGAGGGAGACCTGATCTCCCCGTTTATTACTCTGCCCAGTTCTTTTAATCCCCACATCTCCTACCTCCCTCTCTAGCAATGCTTTAATTGGAGGAGAGGTGGAGGCATCTAGCTTGCAAAACTGGTTTGCTGGGGCTCTTTCTACTTCCCCTTTTACTTCTTGAGAAAATTTCTTCAGGGCAGCTGCTTGGCATTGCTAGAGCTGCCTTTCCTGGGCTTGAAAGGGGCTTCTCCTTCCTCCCACAGGAGGCAAAGGGACAGCTCCAGGAGGTGGAGATGGAGAGATGGATGGAGAAGGCAGATGCCTCCAGTACCCCAAGACACACAAAGAAAGATAAATGGAAATACACACACACACACACACACACACACACATGCCCATGCACATCTTGGAAACTCAGGATTCAACCAGGTGGGGGCAAGACTGTACTTGGAAAGATGGGACCCTCCCAGGTCTGAAACTCTGTGCCTTTACTTAAATGAGCCCTAGAAGGTCCTGGGTGAGGGGTGGAGGCGGGGCTGCCCATCTTGTATGTATAAGTCAAGTATATTCACAGGGTGACATACATAGGAGAGGAGGGGAGGAGGGGAGGTGTGTGGGCAGTTTCATTTTCCTCACTTCTTCCCCTGATTGCTGGGCACTGCTGGCACCTGCAGGAGTAGCCTCACCAAGGTGGGGGCGGCAGTGGTGAGCCAGGCTGGGCTTCCTGGCTGGAGGGCAGCCCAGGCTGGGCCTGGAGAGATTGGGAGGGTGGGCCGCTCGTTTCTGGTGTGGAGCGTAGGACAGGTTGGTCCTGACAGTGGCCCGTGTTTTGTCAAAGTGGCCACGGGGTTAAAAAAGAAAGGGTTTAGGGGAGGGGGGATCCCTGCCAAGACATTTCTCAGGCTACCTTCCCTCTCTAGGGGGGGCTTGTATCCTGTGAGTCACGTGGCTCTCCTCTGCTCTCCCTGAGGGTCTCTGGAGGTGGGGACACCCCGGCGGAGCTGAGGTGGGCAGAGCCGGCTTCCTGCCTGTGCCGCCCAGTCCTGGGGTGGTTGTGCTCTCCCACCCGGGGGCTGGGCTGAGGCAGGCAGAGGGCTCCGGCGCAGGGCCACTGGGACTGGGTGGAGGCCTCTCTGGGTGTGGGTGTGGGAGGGAGGGCTCCTGCCTCTCCCCGTCTCCAGCTTTTGCTGAGTGGCACTTGGAAGGGGCAGACCTCCTTATGGATCGAACACTGCTACCATTACTGTCTCCCCAACTGAGACAGTCAGGGAAGGCGAGGGCCAAGGGTGCCCAGGTCCACAGCTTGGCTGTTGGGATAAAAGTGTCCCTTTGATTCCAGAGGTGCAGGGTAAACGAGGAAGAGCAGGACATGGCTGCATGGGATCCTCTGGAGTGTTGGCAACGGGCTCAATTGGAATTCCCCCGCCCCGAGGTCCCCACCAGCACGCATGGGGGCTGGGGGAAATTGGAGGGAAACAAGGTGAGAAAGAGGAGTAAGCCTCTCTTTGATGGTGGCCCCATCTCTTCCCCGAGCGGGGAAGATGCTCAGAATTTTCCCCGCAGGCCTCTCTGCGTGCGCTGGGACAGCTTTGGCGGGGCGCGGGCGTTCCGGGACCCCAGCTCGCTCACCAGAAAAACGAGGCTAATTGAAAAAGCCGGTGCCTCCCGATGGTGTTTGCTTTCCACATTCCAGCATGCAGCGTCCGCAGTAGCTGCCCTGTGGGTACCTCAGAGGGGATTTCAAGGTTAAAGGCAGGAAATTGCTTTGAAAATGTAAACACATTATTAAGTGAGGCATCATACGGTCCCCTTATTCAGCAGGGCCGTTTGCCCCTCCCTCGTCCCACCCTCATTGCCTCTTCCCCTAACCCTGCCCGAGAACCCCCTGACCCAAAATGAAGAAGCCAAAGGGAAAAAGACCCAGGAAAGTTGTCCCTGTGCAAGGAGTTAAGGGGGATATTCGGAGGGGCACCCCCTTTCTAATGGAGGCTTCATTCCCCACTGCCCCTCGCCTGCCCTCTCAGGCCGCGTTCCTCCTGCTTTGGGACCAGCGTTCGCGTTTTGTCCTCCTAAACCCTCAGCCCCTTTAGCTCTTCATCGCCCCCTGGCGTCCGTCTTTCGCTAGTTCTTAAGATTGGTGCTATTGAACGTGGGGTGTTAGGGAAGGGGACAAGGGTGGACACAGAAAAAAGTCTACAGGGACTTCTCATCAGTAATTTTGAAGGAGCCTGAGTGTGTGCCTGCAAGGGTTCTATTTTTTTTAATAAAAAACTTCCCTTCCTTGCCATTTCCTCACCGGTCTTTTTCACTGGAGACGCGAAGAGCTTGAGCAAGAAAGCCTTGGGGGAGGGGGCTTGAAGTATGAGGAAAGTACGTTCCTCTGCCAAACTAATTTGACGCCGAGTAGGGAGGAGTGAAGAGTGGGAGCGTTCCCTTGTTTGATCAGCACCAAGAAATCGGAGCGACATAAAAGGAAAACGAAGCGAACAACAATTAAAAAAAATCCCCCCCCACAACAATACAATCTATTTAAACTGTAGCTCATACTTCTCATACCAATGGTATGACTTTTCTGGAATCCCTTTTCTGATTCCTGAACTCTGGGGCTGGCAGCCTGCAAAGGGGAAGCCAACTCAAGCACAGCACGGGCAGGTTTACCAAAGGTCTCTAATGGGTATTTTCTTTTTCTTCGCCCTGCCTCTGAATTGCCAGACGGCGGGCGTCTGCCTCTGAAGTTAGCAGTGATTTCCTTTAGAGCCCGGCCTTATCTCCGGCAGCACGTTGCCTGTTGGTGACTAATAACACAATAACATTGTCTGGGGCTGGAATAAAGTTGGAGCTGTTTACCCCCACTCTATAGGGGTTCAATATAAAAAGCCAGCGGAGAGCTGTCCAAGTCAGACGCGCTTCTGCATCGGCACCGGGCGAGCGCGCAGAGGGTCTCCGCTGCTGTCCCCGCGCGCCACCGCCGCGTGCGTCCTCAGACCGCTCCCCTGCCGGCTCTCCGGGAAGAAACTTCTTTTTCTCCCAATTTAAAGAGCACTTAGGCTGAAGGATCACTTTGAGATCTGAATTACCAGAAACGCTTGGAGAGAACCGAAGCAGCTTTTCTTCGTTTTTCTTCGGGTTGAGTTTGCTGGGGAGGATTTGAGTCCTTTTTTTTCCGGAATGGATTATTTCCCCATGATTTTCTCTCTGCTGGTCGTGGCTTTGCAAGGAGCTCCAGAAACAGGTAGGCACGATGACTTATAAATCTCTGAATGTTAATGTCTTCTTATCCACCTTAATGCTTTTTCTGGCTTTTCTCTTCCCCCCTTCCTTTCATTACTGCAGCTCAGATATCAAGTGGCTGGGAATCATTGCTCAAAGCTACTGAAGTTTTTTCAGTGAAAAAAAAAATTCCTCTGTTGAACACAATTGTTGCTATAGCATTAAGATAACATCATCATTATTATTACATAATGTATTTCCTTGGCTTTTAAAAATATAACTCAAGAAGAATAAAGACAAGATATGATTTAGCCGAACATGTATTTGCAATATATGTGTTCATACCGGTAGTAAGTAGGTCATAGGAACTTATATCTTATTCAGATACTGTTTTGATCGGGTGTTCATGTGTAAAATATTTAACATTTAGCTTGAAGTCAAGGAGTTTTATTCAAGTCATTCAAGCAATAGGTGAGCAGTAAAATCCCCTGCAGAACAGTCTGTTGACTAACTCCCCAGGCGGTTTCAGGATGAAGCAGAGGTTTTCTTTAAAATTTGTCATTATTGACTTGAGGTTCCTTTTGGCAGGTTGTTGGCACCCAAAACAGTGTGAGCTCTATTTGTTGTTTCATCCACCTGTCCTGGGAGCTAGGATAAATCTTGTCTGCTTAAGGATTTAGATAGTATGTGTGCATCGGCCTGATTTCCCATGCTAGGGTCAACCCACTTTTTTGTCTCTTCATGACCCTGACTAAAGAGAAAGGGCGTCAAGGGAATGAAAACATTGGAATGTGTCTGATCATTTGAAATGGACAAAATTGAGCAGATAAGCTGCCCGGCTACCTCGTCAGTAAGAGGAGGCGATGCTGCGGCCAGGAAGGGGGAGGCGGCGAGTCCCACACATGCCATCCTGCGGTGGGGACTCTGACATCAAACTGCACAGGACCTTGACGAGGTCCTCTGAGCAGCTGCTCTGCTTTGCCTTAGCTCAGTGGTTTCGGTGGCATTTACTGCCTGGAATGAGGGTCCTACAGCTGACTTCTTTCTCTCCAGTAATCTCCCCAAGCTCTTGCCCTCCGCCTGATTTCAAGGAGTATGTATCATGTGGGCTCCTCCGTGCCCTGGGCAAGGTGCAAAGTGCGGAGTACCCACTCTCCTGAGGGAAGCCGTCCTGCACGGAGAAGTGGCTCTGAACCTCAGAAGAGGCAGTGGGATTTATTTAGTTTAAGGGCTTTGGTCCTCAGCTAATTTTTAGCCACTGTAGGTTGTGCCATCCTACCGGGTTCCCTGCAGAAGCCAAGCCGCCTTTCTGACAGGCAGCATTTCCTTGCGGCTGCTTCACGGGGCCTTGCCATCGGTCAGTCCCTTCTCAGGTGTGGTTTCCTTTGCACCTGTTTCATCTCTGAAGGTGGATAAGCCAGGGGTGGGGTAAAGGTGAAGTCCTGTTAAGGAAGGAAGAAAAAGCAGAGCTCTCTTTCCTTCTGTGTTTCTTGCTGAAGGAGGCTGTGTGCTTCACCTGCTTCTGTCAGCTCTGCTTGATCTGGCATCACTGCTGCGCTCCAGGAAGGCCTCTGGGCCTCCGAGGCCATGTTGCCCACTGACCGGCTCTGTCTCTCCCCAGGCGTGTCGGGCGCCCAGCTGAGCACAGCTGCGGATGGCGGAGGCGGGAGGCGGGCTCCCAGTGCCCCGTGGCGGCCCCGCCGGTCCAAGCGCTGTTCCTGCTCTTCCCTGATGGATAAAGAGTGTGTCTACTTCTGCCACCTCGACATCATCTGGGTCAACACTCCCGAGTGAGTCTCTAGAGGGCATTGTGGCTCTAGTTATTCCTAACCTCTGGCTTCACCAGAACCTGGAGGCAAGTTACTCTAGTTACTTGGGGGAAGCTCCTGGCTTGGAGTCTGAAGGGAGCATTTCTGGTAACGTGGAAGTGCTTTGGAGGGGTAGGGACAGTTCTCCTCCCTTCCTGGGAATAACAGGACAGCTTGGTTCTTAGCAGCAGGGTCTTCTGAGGCCCTGGTGCTCAGACCACCCCTGACAGGATAGACGGAAACTGATGATGGCCAGCAGATGTCTGCCACGCATCTCTGAGGAGAAACTTAACTGGGGGCCTCGGGGATGTTCTCTTAGTGGGTTTTGACTGGGTTTAGGAAATAAGTTTTCCAGGTGATATGTAGGAGGTAAGAGATGTAAAAGGAAGAAGGGATTATAGAGAGCCATAATTAATCCCTTCATTTTACTTAAAGGAAAACTGACCCAAACCGTTGACACCACTCGGGCAGCCCTTCTAGGTCTGTGGTGGAGCTAGCACCAGGACCTGGATGTCCTGACTTCTAGGTGCTTTCCCGTGAGAAAAGCCCATTTCAAGACAGCAATAGAAACACAGTCGGTAGATTTCTCTTCTGCCTCCAGAGTGAAGAAGGCATCCTCCCCCCTTTCACCCTGACAATGAGTTCACCTCAGAAACAGTCATAAACAAAAGCAAATGTATTGTGCCTGGAGTGTCTCATTATGGAGAGGGATGACCAAAATCCAAACCAAATCAAATCAAATCAAATGCAAACCACAATGAGCCTAAGACTTAGTAAGGTGATACTTCCAAGATGAGGACTTTATTCTTTTCGGGTGAGAATCAAAACAGACACATTGGAAATTACTGGAAAGCCTTCTGGCAGGGAGTCCTGTAGTCATGTGACATCACCAAATTACAGGTGATGGACAAATCTGGTTGTGACCCATGCCTGCGGTAGTATGTCTCCCCCTGGACTCCTTCACGGGGCACCTTGAGCATCATCAGGTGACTTGAATTGAAAATAGGTTTTCAAAACCTTGTGAGTCATGCTGTCGCATCGAAGTGCCTCCCTGAAAAAAGCTGTTGACCAAACAGAAAGTTAGAAAGGAAGAAAATATGAAACAGATACTAAAGCAGAGATGTCATCATGTTGGATGAAACCCAATGCTGCTTGTGTCAAGAAAAAAATTGAACTTTGTTAAGAGTTGAAATGGAATTTCCTTGAATTAGAAAAGCTGATTTTCTCCTGGTTGGGAACCCACGTTCAGGGCCCTGGACAGGATCTTGATTGTACCACACTTCCACTTCACTCTTCGGTTTCGCTACCAAATGTGTGTGCGGAGCTTCTCGTGTGGCAGTGAAATGAGACTGCCCTCCGGACTGCATCATTTTGAAGACTATTAATTATATTAATATCTTTTGTTTCTTTCTTTTGATAATAGGCACATTGTTCCATATGGACTTGGAAGCCCTTCTAGGTCCAAGCGATCCTTAAAGGATTTGTTTCCTACCAAGGCAGCAGACCACAGGAATAGATGCCAATGTGCTAGCCAAAAAGACAAGAAGTGCTGGAACTTTTGCCAAGCAGGAAAAGAGCTCAGGTGAGTAGAAACACCTTTGCTTTCCATCAGTATTACGGCCTCCTGGCCTTCCCATTCTGATGCTGACTTCTTGTTTAAGAGAGACCACAGAGACATTGAGAGCAACTGAAGGTACCATTGCTGAAATATTTGTCCTTCTGTGTATTTTAACAGGGAGCAAGACAGTGTGGAGAAAGGCTGGAGTAACCAGAAGAAAGGGAAAGACTCTTCCAAACTTGGAGAGAAGTGTATTCAGCGACAGCTAGTGGCAGGAAGAAAAATAAGAAGGTAAGAGACTCCCAAGGACAGCTAGACCCCATCCCCAGTGCCAGTGGCCTGCTGCCCCAGTCATTCTCACCTTGGTGGGAAAAGGGCTTAGAAGAAAATAATAAAGAGGAATTCATATTCTACATATTAAAAAGTGCAGGAATCCCTTTCCAATACTTTCTTGAAGGCCTTGAATGCAGCCCACTAGTCTCTGTACACTTAGGTGATCTTTGGCACACGCCACTCAGTCTAAAGGTAGATTTTCCAAAATAAAGATATCTAGAGACACCTTTGTCATTGGTTATATCCAGTCTTTGCCTCTCTGAGTCAATGTATTTACCACTTGCCCTGAAAAGTGAAAAATCATTTCAGGAGAGGTCTTCTTTTTTTTTTCCTTTTCTGAATCAAAGTGTCATGTAAGATCAAGTTTTTCAAAAGTAGCCGCTAGTCCAATGACCAATGGGAAAACAAAGTCATTAGGTAGGGTTGGTGAGAGTTAGAACACTCAGTTTTTTTGGGTTTACTTAATTTTTTTTCATAGGAAATGCATTTGGTGGAGAGCCACTGTCATTCTGAAAGGCTCTCTTGTTTTCTAGTCGGCCATGAGCTGGGGCAGAGGAGGTTCTGGATTAGGCAAAGCCATAGGGTTGCTATGAGCAGCTCTAGAATGATGACCCTTCCAAATCCTAAACATGTGGAAATTTATAGGCTGGAGGGAGGACACCGGCTCTGCCATGTATCTTCCATTTCCCTGTCTGGTCCATGAAAGCTTTTCCTAGAAATACAGTGTCAAGAATGGATCACATGATCAGTGTTCTAATGTGTAAGACATCCTCAGCTGTCTGGAACTTCACACTTGCTATTGCAGTTTCCCTGTTTATCGTCTCAGGCCGCTAATGCCCCCTCAGATCACAAGATTAACCACAGTTTCTGAACTGACTTAAGTTACTATTCTCCTCTATCAGTTTCTATTCCATAAACTATTAAATAAATGTTACAATTCTTCCCTCTTTCTCCTGCAAAAAGAAAACATGAAACCTGTAAAGATATGTATTTTTAACTTCCATAGAATGTTTTCTTTGAGCCTATCTGTATACCTCCTCTCATTCTATTTCTTTCCCATGAAATCACTTTCAATTCCTTACATGATAAAGAAGCCATCCATGACTGAATCCTGAGCTGACTTAGTTTCTCCACAGAGTCCCACGGTGGTAGTATTTGGGATGAGGCTACAGAAAGAAAGAGAGTATGTCTAGTTGACCTTAAAAATATATCGAATGCCCAGTTCCCTTCAGATATGATCATGCCACCCTTCCTCTCCACGCAGTTCTGAGCATAAGGGACAAACTTTATTTTCACTTGAGGTTAGCAAAGGGTAGCATGCTTTTGTGGTTGGTGGTGAAAGTTCAGGAACCAGACTGAGATTTATTTGCACCAGATTCTAATTTTAGATGTTTCTTTTGCCCAGGAATGACTTTTTTTTTTATTAATGCATTTGTTTTCTCTTGTCTTATTTTAATAGGTTGGAGGCCATCAGCAACAGCATCAAGACATCTTTTCGTATTGCCAAGCTGAAAGCTGAGCTCTACAGAGAGAAAAAAGTGACCCACAACCAAACACACTGATTTCAGGTTGTCGGGGCCGGTCTGAAGCCATCTCCTCCCCAGCAAGAGCTGTGTGGTTGACTCTGAACCATCTCCACGAGGCTGAGACCAGAGTAAAGACATCTCCCTGCTTAGGCCATTTCCTGTTCCAGGCAAAGGACCAGTGTCCTTGTCCGAAACTTTCCAAGAGACATTAAGGATCCCCCATCCTGTCTTCATTTGCTTCCATCATTGGTAACTGCTTTTGTGTCCTTGTTTGGAGGGACAATGGACCTCTTCAGAAAAAGCAGAGAGACACGATGGCCTGCAAATTAGGCCGGCCTCCTCCAGAGGGACTCCGGGAGCTTCCACACGTGGGTGGAGTTCCTGAAGAGGGTCCGAAGGGAGTGTTTATGTCTCACACAGGCGCCTAGCACATTTCAGGGAGAAATTCCAAAGTCCACGCAAAGATTTCCTAAGGAATACACCAATTGAAAACATACTCGAAGGACAAACACTTGAGCTAAAAGAAAAGACTGTTTTAATTCACAAAATGCAAAACTGAAAGAAACTGTTACTACTGTAAATCAGAATGTGTTCCATAAGTATGAGTCTACCTCACCTATATTGCACTCTGGCAGAAGTATTTCCCCACCTTTAATTATTGCCTTCCCAAACTTTTCTCCCTCTTGCCCCCGAAGCCCCTGTACTAAGTCCTAGCCTCATAGAAGTCTGGTCTAATGTGTCAGTAGTAGATATAACATTTTCATGGTAATCTACTAGCTCTGATCCATAAGAAAAAAGATCACTGAATCATATTTAAGGTTAACCCCCTCACTTTGAGTTTTGGAAACACAGTGGTATAGGGTTGTTTAGGAAAGATGTTGAAAAGTCAATATTTAGTTATGCTTTAAAGCAGTAAAGTTATTTTCCTTTATGTAACAGGCTAATGGAAGAGGTTGGATTAAATTTTGATGTACTTATTTTTTTATAGATATTTATATTCAAAAAATTTATTCCTTATATTTACCATGTTAAATATACGTTTGGGCAGGCCATATTGGTCTATGTATTTTTTTTAAAGCGTATTTCTGAATGAAATTGAGAAAATGCTTTGTTTTGCCTATCAAGGTAATGACTTTAGAAAATAAATATTTTTTCCCTCCTCCACTGATTTTGAGTCACTTCTGAAATTCCTTAAGAATTGGGCCAAAGTGGTAGGAATTATGGAAGGAAATAATTAAAAATGGTTTCATATAAAAGTAATGATTGGAAGGGAAATAGTCTTGGCTAATTAAAAAAAGAAATTGATCTAGGTCTTTAAAGTTGACTCTAGATTGCATTAAGATAAAAACAAAACAAAACCCACCCAGCTTTCATACCTCTGTCTTTCCCTGGATGGCAGCCTTCTGCTTCTTCTTCACCTGAAAACTCTCCAGGGACTCCATCCATTAACTTTGCTCAGACTGTTAGAGAGGATCTAACAAGTTAAGCTGATGGTTTGGTGAGAGATACCACTCCTTATCAATGGGCTGAAGGAAGCTATGGCAAGACAACTCCCCAAAAAGGCATCTAATTATACCCAGTTCCACACCAGAGTTGTTAGAGAAAATGGCCTGCTAGAGCAAGTTAGGGGCCCCAGTGGCTTTTTATTTGCTCAGATTAAGAATTTTGTTTATTAAGAAACACTGAGAACCTTTGCTTCTTCACGGTAGCCTAGGACAGGACTCCTGCCTGTGGAGGCAGAGATAATCAAGCGCTGACTCTAGGTCACTTGCATCAAACCACCACCCTCCTCTACACTTGGCCTTGGCTGGCCTTGCCAAACCACTGGGAGAAACTTATTGAGAATGGTTGTTACCAACAGAAGCCCATAAAAGCCTGATCAGCTTTCAGGAATCTTCACCGCCCTATTCTAATAATGTCCAAAAGAATGTCTGGCATTCAACAAATATTAGCTCACAGCGATCACTGTTGCTCAAATAGTGACACATCTGAAGGATGTTAAATAAGTCTTCAGGTATGCATAGCCAATGTCCCAGGCAGAGTTTATCTTTACTGCATGGTTTTTCATCTGCCACTTCTTTTTTTGGGGGGGGGGACAGTCCAGGGACTTTGGGGAATTGCTTATAAAGTTCACTTTATCTAGCAAACTGGTTCTCAATGTGTGGTTCTCACGGGGATTGTGAGTTTCCTCATCTGTTAAATGAGCGAGTGAGGGAAATGCTCTAACAGTCCCAGAAAAAAGCCTGAGATGGCCTGAAGCGGTGACATAGAGGAGGGAAGCTCTGAGTTGGGATGACGAGAGGTCTAATACATTTAAGAGAGAGTTGGAATGGGAAGAGGCCACTGAGTAAGTGAACAACACAGCCAGCAAAAGAGATAAGATTTCCATTTTCTTTCTCTCTTTTTTTTATTATTTGGACCTTTAAATCCTTTCCCCCCATGCTTCCTGCTTCACTAACCAATAAGGTAAGTAAAAAGCATGAAACAGCTTTCTGAAGGCATGTGGCTCTGTAGTGAAACAAGCAAAGAAGTTGGAAGAGTCATAAGCAATGATTATTTTTTGATGTAGAGAAAAGATTTGATATTATTCAAAACCCATGTCAGCTTGAGGGGTAAACTGATAGAATGTTCCATCACACTTCCTATTGTTTTTCTAGTAAAAGTGTAGTTTCTACAAGTCCATTAGAACAGATTTCTCTCTTCACACAAAAGGCCAGACAACTCTTTCATCTCAGGGCTCCAAGGACCAGAGGATCCTGGGTGGGCCGTGGTGACCTTTGGTGTAGGAAGAGGAGCCTACTAATAGCCACTTCATTTTCCCCCAGGGAATGGTTATTTATGTGATGGAAACCACTGGTTCTTATCCTGTCTCTGCTTTCTGAAATACTCAGGGACATCGTACTAAGCTAGAGTTCTTTCAGAAAGGTGCTTGTTAACACTTAGTTGTGTTGTTTCAAGTAGCCAAAGTCCAGAGAGGGCAATGACCCACCTAAGATCACACAGCAAGCAGTAGCTTCTCTAGAGCTGAGCCCTGGAATACAGGTATTTCACCCAGACGCAGCTAGCTGAGGGTCAGCGGAGACAGATGCCCAAGCAAACCTTCATAGAAGGATCCGGGTTGGAAAAGGCAAGAGTGCTCTTTCTAAAAGATTTGCCTTCCAGCCTCGCAGATAATGGGCAGACCCCTCCCTACAGGATAAGAGGGAAGAAATATAGGGGAAGAAAAAAAGGGATGTAAGAAGGCATGAAAATCTCATGGACTCATGTGAAGAACTTTATAGGAGGGCCTAGAATATAACTAGGAACTTTTCATCATTACAATTATTTTTTAGGGTCTAGTTGCCAAGTAATCCTTAGATAATCAGAGTGAAGGAAAATTCTTTTGGTCAGTTCTTTTACTCTACAGAACAAAGCAGTGTTCTTTTTATTTCTGTGTCTAACGTCTTGAAAGTGCTTCTTTTCAAGCCCCAGTTCTCCATGTCAAGCATTGTTTTCAAGCCCATGCTCTTCCTGAGTTCTTTCCTCTTTGGGGCTCTCTGTCGCCTTTTTTTTTTTTTTTAATATAATTTATTTTATTATCATTAATTTACAATTACATGTGCAATATTACGATTATTAAACTACCCCTTCATCAGGTCCCCACCACCAACCCCATTACAGTCACTGTCCATCAGCGTAGTGAGATGCTATAGAATCACTACTTGTCTTCTCTGAGCTGTACTGCCCTCCCCGTGCCCCCCCAACATTACATTTGCTAATCGTAATGCCCCTTTTTCCCTCTTATCCCTCCCTTTCCGCCCATTTTCCCCAGTCCCTTTCCCTTTGGTAACTATTAGTCCGTTCTTGGGTTCTGTGAGTCTGCTGCTGTTTTGTTCCTTCAGTTTTTTTCTTTGTTCTTATACTCCACATATGAGTGAGATCATTTGATACTTGTCTTTTTCGGCTTGGCTTATTTCACTGAGCATAATACCCTCTAGCTCCATCCATGTTGTTGCAAATGGTAGGATTTGTTTTCTTCTTATGGCTGAATAATATTCCATTGTGTATATGTACCACATCTTCTTTATCCATTCATCTACTGATGGACACTTAGGTTGCTTCCATTTCTTGGCTATTGTAAATAGTGCTGCGATAAACATAGGGGTGCATCTGTCCTTTTCAAATTGGGCTGCTGCATTCTTAGGGTAAATTCCTAGGAGTGGAATTCCTGGGTCAAATGGTATTTCTATTTTGAGTTTTTTGAGGAACCTCCATACTGCTTTCCACAATGGTTGAACTAATTTGCAGTCCCACCAGCAGTGTAGGAGGGTTCCCTTTTCTCCACATCCTCGCCAACATTTGCTGTTGTTTGTATTTTGGATGTTGGCCATCCTCACTGGTGTGAGGTGATATCTCATTGTGGTTTTAATCTGCATTTCTCTGATGATTAGCGATGTGGAGCATCTTTTCATGTGCCTGTTGGCCATCTGAATTTCTTCTTTGGAGAAGTGTCTATTCATGTCCTCTGCCCATTTCTTAATTGGATTATTTGCTTTCTGTTTGTTAAGGTGCATGAGTTCTTTATATATTTTGGATGTCAACCCTTTATCAGATACGTTTTTTTTTTTTTTTTTCTCCCATACTGCAGGATGTCTTTTTGTTCTACTGATGGTGTCCTTTGCTGTACAGAAGCTTTTCAGCTTGATATAGTCCCACTTGTTCATTTTTGCTTTTGTTTCCGTTGCCCGGGGAGATATGTTCATGAAGAAGTTGCTTATGTTTATGTCCAGGAGATTTTTGCCTATGTTTTTTTCTAAGAGTTTTATGGTTTCATGTCTTACATTCAAGTCTTTGATCCACCTTGAGTTTACCTTTGTGTATGGGGCTAGACAGCAGTCCAGTTTCATTCTCTTACATGTAGCTGTCCAGTTTTTCCAACACCAGCTGCTGAAGAGGCTGTCATCTCCCCATTGCATATCCAAGGCACTTTTATCAAATATTAATTGACTGTATATGTTTGGGTTAATGTTTGGATTTTCTATTCTGTTCCACTGGTCTGTGGGTCTGTTTTTGTGCCAATACCAAATTGTCTTGATTACTGTGGCTTTGTAGTAGAGCTGAAGTCAGGGAGCGTAATTCCCCCTGTTTTATTCCTCCTTCTCAGGATTGCTTTGGCTATACGGGGTCTTTTGTGGTTCCATATGAATTTTAGAATTATTTGTTCCAGTTCATTGAAGAAAGCTGTTGGTAGTTTGATAGGGATTGCATTGAATCCGTAGATTGCTTTAGGTAGTATAGCCATTTTGACAATATTTATTCTTCCTAGCCAAGAGCATGGGATGCATTTCCATTTGTTAGTGTCCTCTTTAATTCTCTTAGGAGTGTCTTGTAGTTTTCAGAGTACAGGTCTTTCACTTCCTTCGTTAGGTTTATTCCTAGGTATTTTATTCTTTTTGATGCAATTGTGAATGGAATTGTCTTTCTGATTTCTCTTTCTGTTAGTTCATCGTTAGTGTATAGGAAAGCAACAGATTTCTGTGTGTTAATTTTGTATCCTGCAACTTTGCTGAATTCAGATATTAGTTCTAGTAGCTTTGGAATGGAATCTTTAGGGTTTTTTATGTACAGTATCATGTCATCTTTAAATAGTGACAATTTGACTTCTTCTTTACCAATCTGGATGCCTTGTATGTCTTTGTTTTGTCTGATTGCTGTGGCTAGGACCTCCAGTACTATGTTGAATAACAGTGGAGAGAGTGGGCATCCTTGTCTTGTTCCAGATCTTAGATGAAAAGCTTTCAGC
>JAVSCE010015526.1:0-20055 GCA_032199065.1 Smutsia gigantea
GTTGACAGGAAGCCTTACCAATAACATAAAAGTTGGTTAACACATATTTTGCACGTTGTATGTATTATACACTGTGTCTTACAATAAATTAGGTTAGAAAAAAAATGTTTTGTCAAATTTTTGCAAATCTCACAAAAATTTTTACAATATATTTATTGAAAAATCTTTCCATAAGTGGACCCTCGCAGTTCAAACCCATGTTGTTCAAAGGTCAGCCGTTATTTGATTTTTAAGCCACTTGCTGGTCTACATATGGCATATATTGTACTTATTATAGTAAAAATGCAAACTAAAGTATATTAATTGTAAAGGGAGCTACTTAATTATAAAGGAAAAGGATATGATGAGAACTGGGATTTACAGAATTTAATATGACCAATAAAACAGATCAAAAGAGGTGAGAAGCACATAAATGTAGAAACTGAAGGGCCCCACTGTTTGCTTTTAATTTTGCAACTTTTTTGGGGAGTGGGGGTTGTTCCAAGTTGCTCTTAAATTGCGGCAATAATCAAAGGGGAGTTTTACACTTGGGAAGTGAGCAAGCACCATGTAAACCTCAATCTGACAGGTAGAGTGGGATTGGAAATTATGGGTTCAAAACAGTCAGGGACAGGGGAGAATGAAGATAGAGAGGGGAAATTTATTTTGGGGAACAAACTCAGACTGCCACAAGAGGGCACAATTAGAACGCAGTATTTTCTCTGGTTCCCGTCCTATCTTTCCTATAGATCATTCTCAGCTTTGTCCTCCCTTAGAATATAGCTGTGTTTCCGGTTCTGCCCTAAGCCCTGCCCATGCCCCGCCTTTTTTTTTCTCACTCTCCTGGAGCAATCTCATTCATACCTTAATTAAAAACACCACCTCTATATGTTTGATAATTTCCAAATCTATCTGTAACCCTACTTGGTTCACAGCAGAATTCCTGACTGCCTACTGGATAATTCCTCTTCGACATTTCAAAGGTGCTTCAGATTTTACATGTTCAAAGTTGAACTCGTCATTTTCCCCCCTCAAACCTGCTCCTCATCCTCAGTTCTCCAGCTCATGGAATGGCTCTTACGTTTTTCCAACCATCGAAGGCAGAAAGAAAACTGAGCATCATCCTAGATTTCTTCTTCTCCATCAGTCCCCCCATACCTGGTCAGTAACCAAGTTATGAATTTCTCACATATATGTATTGTCATTTCATTCCCACTGCCTTAACTCAGGCATCAACGTCTCTCCTCATTTGTACCCAGTCTATCCATCACACTCTCATCCATCGGATATTTCTAAAATACAAGTCTGATCCTGCCAATCCCTTGATTAAAATCCCCAAATATCTCTCCACCATTCTAAGTATAGCATTCAAGGCTCTCCGTGATCTGGCCACCATCTCCTCATTATATCCTCTCTCACTCTCTATGTTCCAACTATACTAAACTTCTTAAACATACTGTAAACAGTGAGTTATTTCATATAATGCTCAACACTGCTACTGCTTAGAATGACTCTCTTTTATCCCTCAGGCCCAACAGTTAACACTGACAACATCTGCATACCTTTAAAGACGTAACTTCAGCATTAATTTCCTTCTGGGACCCTCTCTCATCCAGCAGAATTAACTATTTCCTCCTTTGTGGCTCTAATGTACTCTATACAGACTTATCAAGCATGTATACCATTTTCCTGTATTTCTTTATATGTCTCTTCTACCTACTAATATCAGCTCCTCTGAGACCAGGAGCAGGTCTGCTTCCTATCTCTATCCAAAATATCTATCACAGTGCCTGGTATAAAGATGCTTAACAAACGTTTCTAAATGAGTAAGAGAGTCATCACAAGGATGAAACCCATGAGGCCAGCCTGAGGCCCATCTCCTGTTCATGGCAGGCATCAATAATCACCTGTAGTACTGTGCCCTTCTGCCTCAGAATCACTCAGCATACTGTGAAAACTATTTCAATCGGTTGGAATTGGCACAAGATGTGTTTCCTGAGTTGATCTAAAAGAATGAACATGGGATTCGTCACAGTATCTCCTAAACACTCTTTGCGACAGTATGACTACAGCAATGGCACATACGACAAGGGCATGTTGAAGCAAAAATTGGCATTGGGAGGTCAACTCTACCACGTGCATCCAGCACTGCCCACGGAAGAGACACCTTGTCACCAGAGAGAATAAAACACCATATATTGTCACTCTGATTTATACTTCTATTTTGTCTCAGTTCATTCAGAAAATACTCATCTCTGACTAAGGATCAGAAATCTGATAACAAGGGTAAAAATAAGACAAAACCAAGTGGGTTCGCACCCCCGCCAAAAAAAAAAATCCAGGTGTGCCAGAAAACAGGATGGATTCCATGTGTTCTACTGAGGCCCAAACAGAAAGGAGTCAACCAGCCATACATTGACAGCAGACCACACAGGTATTCTGTGCCCGCAAAAAACCGGTTCCTATTGTGCTCCTGTGAAACAGCTGTGTTCCTAGAAAACAGGTCCTGCCCTGTTCCTGCTGCTGCCATAAAAACAGACCACAGCTAGGGACTTAACCAATCAGCTGCAACTTTCATCAACCAGTCAGAACTGAACAAGCCTGCATCCTTCATCTCCACAAATGAACCTGAGCAGGGACTTGGGTGGTAACTTTAAAGAAAACGATCACCTCCTTTTGGGTCTGGAGATTTATAACCAGAGACTCCATTTTCCAGTTTGCAAACTGCTTTTCTCTTTTTCCGTTTTTTTGTAATAAAGTTCTCCTCTATCAAATTTCCTATTTTACAGAGAAATTTATTGACACAAGCAAAGTGCTGCATCTGAGGAACCAGTCAACAGGCATATCACATTTGGAGAAACAACAGATCGATTTATCTTCATTCCTTCTGCATCCAGACAACCCGGGAAAGTAGAGAAGAAACTAAAAACTCCCTTCTCAAATGAAGCAACAATCTACTGGAGCATGGTTTTCCAAATCTTAACACAATGACACACAGATAAAATGATGATGTATGCACAGCACATGAGGGTATGCCGGGCAAGACTGTTCATGGCCAGAAGTAACTGGCCTGGAGGTCTCAGGCAAACTGGGCTACCTAGGCAGTGTGCTAGTTTCCTACTGCCACAACAAATTACCACAAACTTAGTGGCTTAAAGCAATATTAACTTTATTCTCTTACAGTTCTGAAGTCAGAAGTCTAAAATTGGTTCACAAGGCTGCATTCCTTCTGGAAGCTCTAGGAGAGACTCCACTTGTTTTCTCAAGCTTCTAGAGAGTGCCTACATTTCTTGGTTCGTGGCCCCTTTCTTTATATCAAAGCCAGCAAATTAGCTGCTGCTTTTCTTTCTGACCTCTGCATCTGTCCTCACATCTTCTCTCCGTAACTCTGACCTTCTTGCCTCTCCCTTATGATTACATTGTGATTACACTGGGTTTAGTGTAATAATCCAGGGTCATCGCCACATCTCAAAATCCTTAGTCATATCTGCAAAGTCCCTTTTACCATTTCAGGTGACACATCAGGTTTATATTCAGGTTCTGGGAATTAAGATGCAGACATTTTTGGAGGCCCATTATTCAGGCTACCAAATACAGACTGGCAAGTTGTACACATGATTCTGCAGGATATCAGTCACATTATGCACATCATAGATATTTGTATTTATTATGACAATTTTCTGAAAGGTAGGAATAAAGTGTTTTCAGGAAGAGGTACCATTTTCCAGTTCACAAAAATGTACCACATGAGTTAGCAGAACCCCCATGGTCTAAAGTGATTAATATCTCAACACAACTGCAAAACACTGGGGTGGGTGGGGGAGCTCTGTATTATAGAGGGTTGAGGCCTTAACAGAAAGAACAAAAGTAATAGCAAACATTCATTAAGTGCATACTTAATGTGCCAGGCACTGTACTAGACTCTCTATATCCCTTATTATAATCCCTTGAATCTTTACAACTTGGTGTGGTATTAATATCCTAACTTAAAATGTAAACAACATGAAACTAAGAGGGATTTATAATATAACCAAGGTCACACAGCTACAATGTGGTTAAGCTGACAAATAAACCAGGTATAGCTGGTTCTAGAACCTGGATACTTTCTGCTGTCTGCCTTCTTAAAGTTAAAGGGCACAAAAATCAATTTATTAATACTTCTTATACTCTTGAGTTTCTGGAAGTCACACTTTGAGTGCTACAACATTGAACATTCCTGTGGTAATTTCAAGTCATAGTTCCTCCGAACACTAGATAATAGACTAGTAACCTCTCTACCCACCCAGGGAGAAAGTCATACCATAATACCCTAGCTTCTCCACTTATGCACTAGATTCTGTTTACTTTGGCTTATCTAGTTGTAATTCCTAAAATGATCTGGCTCTGTTCCTGAAGCTTCCAGTACATCTGTCTGTCCTCCATTCCTACTCAGTCTTCTTTAGAAGTGGACAACTCTCCCTCAATGCCTGAGCATGAAACGGTCGTAGCCAATCCCAGAGCCTGTGCTCTCTGTATTAGATCAAACTGCCTGCACCATGAGAAGTGGTTAGGGTGAACATTTGAGAATAGAATTTTCTTATCAATGAAATCTTCAAAGATTGGAGGTAATCCTTATTCAAAGGGAGCAATAGGATAAACTCATAATTATAACACTTACTCCACTTTATGGAGCCCAATGTAGAGTTTCTGGGAGTATCTACCAGATTCCAAAACTGACTGAAGGCTCCCAAAATTCACTGCACTGAAGAGTGAATTCTGACTTCTGGAATGGATTACTTAATGGTGCAGAGGGCTAACACATCTCTGAAGATTTACACACTGCCACTATAAACCTCGAACAATCAAATTGTCTAGGAGTCAAATCCTGCCTCTTCTAGTGATAGCTATGTGACCTTGGGAAAATACTTCCATCTCATTCTTCATTTTTTTCACATGTAAAAATAAGGATGAGACTTCCTATGTTATATGATTGTTCCAAGAATCAAATGATTAAACAAACTATGCAAACTTATAGTGCCTGGCACAAAGTAGGTAAATAACTACATGCAATACAAAGAAGTATTTTAATTAACTTTTACTATGAATCTTTTTTCATTTTTATCAAGATCTCATTTGCTCACAAAGACCTTCCCACATCATTACATTAATAAGATTCCTGTACTGTCTAATGCTCAGTAAGATTACACTACAAATTGAAGGCCTTCCTACATTCACTTCACCTAAAAGATTTTTCTCCGCTATCGACTCACTCACTGATGCCAAGGTAAGGCTAAATCCTGCTGAAAACATACTCATATTTTTATATACACAGAGGGCCTTGCCTTTGTAACCATTTGATATAGATAAGACTTAGCCTCTAGTTAAAAGCTTATTCATTACAGACACAGTTTCTCTCTCTCCTTTATGAATCTGCAAAGGATAAGCAGGGTTCTCTTTCCATTTCCACTATGAATTTTCTGATGTTCGGTAAGCACTGATAACACCAAACTCCCTTTCCCACATTCATTGCATGCATAAAGGTTTCTCTGCACTGCAAATCCATGTTTACTAAGGTTTGAGCTGGGCCTGAAAGCCTACCCACAAGGCATTGCAAGCATATAGTTTTTCTCTCCTATGAACTCTCACATGTTCTAAAAATTGTCTCAGCCTGTCCGTAAGTCTTTCCCACAGTCACTGCATTCATGGAATTTCTCTCCACTACGCATTTTCACATGATTAAAAAAGCTTGATTACACACTGCAATTTCTCCCACTTGGGAGAGTTTTCCTACCCTGTGAAATCTCTGGTGTTGAAAGAGACCTGAAATGTGCGTGAAGGCCTTCCCACATTTTTGCAGCCATACGAACTAATAAATTCTCAGTTGTGAAAGCTAGGATGTCAAATAAGACTGGCATCCGGACTAAAAATGTCTTTATATTAATTACCTACATGGGGTTTCTCTCTACTATGAGTACTCTGAGGCATCGGCCTTGAACAGTGACAAAAGGCTTTTAGACATTAATCATACATGTAGTAGGGCTTCTCCTCAACAGAAACTCTTTAGTGTCTCACAAATTCTAAAACCTTTGCAGAGTTTTGTCCTATGAACCTTATCTCCATGCTCTTTCTCCTACAGGTTTTCCTTATATAACAGACATCCAGCCCAGCCTTTTCTCAGTCAATGCATTCACAGACTTTCTCTTTAGTGGGATTGTTTTTATAAGTGGCAGTATTGTGCCTGAAACAGATTTCCCCAGAAAAAAGAATATGCTAGATTCTTTCTTACCAAGCTTTCCTGCAACCTGTGACCTCACATGTCAAGTCGTCTCCACACAGAACCTATGACCAATTGGCCTTGGATTCTGGATCAATAACATTCTTTGGGATTTGGCTTTTTCTTTAATTTCCCTCTTTGAAGTAGATCCAACTGTTAGTCATGATCTTATCATCTAAAATGATAGACCCACACACAGAAATGGGCAAAGAATATGAGTAAACCGTTCACAGAAAAAAAGGAAATTCAAACAGATAATAAATACATGAAATATTCCACCTTTTTAGTCATCAATGCATGTAAACTGAAAGAACCGTGAGATGTAACTATTCTTCTCTCGTTTTTGCCAGCAGTTTATGCGAGGGCCTGTGTGACTATTCTCCTTGCTGGCATGAATGCAAATTAGTACAGCCTTTCTGGAAAACAACTTTGCAATATGTAATTAGGAGCCAGAGAACAGTCAATACCTTTTGAGCCAGCAATTACTCTTTAAGCAAACTATCCAACAAAATAGTCAGATGTGCAAATAAAGATTCATGTACAAAACTATTCATTGAAAAACTTACATTAGTGAAAAAATGGAAACCCATAAAATATTGAAAAACATGGCATTGGTTAAATAAATTGTGGTATACTCCTTCAGTGGGATATTATGCAGCCATAAAAAATGTTGGCAAAAATTGTTATTGACAAAGGAGAGTCTCATAATTTTTAGAGAAGAAAGCAGGTGTTATGGGATGAACTGTCCCTCCAAAATTCAAATGGTTAAGTCCTAACCCCCAGTATCTCAGAATGTGACTGTATTTAGAGATAGGGTCTTTAAAGAAGTTAGTTAAAATGAGGTCATTGCGGTAAGCCCTAATCCAAATATGACTGATGTCCTTTTAAGAAGAGATTAGGACTCAGAGACAGAGAGGAAAAACCACACGAAGACACAAGGAGCTAAAGACAGCCATTCACAAACCAAGGAGAGAGGCCTAAGAAGAAACCACCCTGTTAACATCTTGATCTTAGACTTCCAGTCTCCGAAATAGTATGAAAATAAATTTCTGTTGCCTAAGCCAACCAGTGTCTGGTACTTTGTTACAGCAGTTCTATCAAACTAATACAGCAGGATACAAAACTGTACATACTGGAAGGAAATATATTAACTAGTTAACAGAATTTATATCTGGATATATATTTCCTTCTTATAAGCTCTGCTGCTCTCCAAAATCTTCACGATGAGTATGTCTCTACCTTTGTAATACAAAATATGTCAAAAAGAGAAGTACCCATGAGCAAACAGTTAAAAATAATAGAAAAACTGATGAAGGGGGTAGTTTAATCACCATAATATTGCACATGTAACTGTAGATTAATGATATCAAAATAAACTTAAAAAATAATAATAATAATAGAAAAAATGTATAACTTTTCCTTGATGAAATTAGAAGCTGCCGAAATGAGATAGGAAGAAAATTAGTCAGGAAATTAAGGCCTGCTAACACCCAGTGGTTTTATGGCTTGGTCTCATGTTTCGGTAGCCTCCCAACTCAAGAGAGGAACTTGGGGAAGAAACAAAGTGACGTGAGGATGACTAATTTGTTTGGAGGGCAATGCAGAGACAAGGAAAGAGGGTCAACTGAGTAGGGAAATGGGGAAATGACCTGAACAAAGGTTGCATTGAATGTGTAGAACTAAGAGAGAAAAGCAAGGATTTGGAAGAAGGTAGGTAACAAGAGATTAAATTTCAGGGTACTGACTGAAGAAAGGGAAGCAATAGAAACGGGAGAAATAACTGGGCAGGCAAATGAAAAGGCAACCGCAAAGAAAATAGGCAAAGAATTATCTCTTTTGCCTGGTCTTATGCCACTCACCAGATGGAGAATTTGAGAGGGGTATAGGGGTACAGGATATGTCACCCCAAAATATGCTACATTAGCATATTGGTTATTTTGAATTAAAGGTACTTGAGAAACAGTTGGTGTAAGAAAGACAGTCTGACCCTCCTCTCTCCCCCTGAAAGCAGAAGATAAATTTCCCATATGAAAGACACCCTCTTTGTACCAGGAGGCCTTATCACCAGAAATGGAATTTAGGACTGAGAATGCTATATAAACAAACCTTAATTCTTTACCATTGACTACCCCTAGCCCAAACTCCTCTGCCTTGTCATTTTTTCACAAATTTATCATTTCTTTGTCTAAAAGGTATAAAAATTTTCTGCTCTGGTCACTTCTTTGATCTCATATTTTTACGATGTTTCCATAGGTACCAAATTAAATTTGCTTTTCCCCTGTTAATCTGTTTTATGTCAATTTAATTATTAAACCAGCCAAAGAGCCTACAAGGTAAGAAAGGGAAATTTTTCCACCCCTACAGTTGCAACAATAGAGATAACAACCTCTACAATTGTTTAGTAAGCATGTACCAAGTATATAAACACTTCACTGAAATACATTATCCATTATTTCACAGGGGAAGCTTGAGAGACAGGTATTATTATTAAAATTGTATTGATGAAGAAACTGAAGGTCAGAGAGGGTAACTGACCCGCCCAATATTTTAGAGTTAGTAAGTAGGGGAACTGGGAGTCAACTCAAGTGTGTCTGGCTCCAAATTTCCTGTGTTTTCCACCACGTCGAAGTGTTTTGTGGGCATTAACCAACCAAAATTCCCAAACTATCCTAACACTAATAAAGATGTTAAGTTCTCAAGCTCCTACCTGTCTTGTTTTCCCTACTTTGCTCACCTAAGACAATTTCTTCCTGGATACCTTTGTCCTTAGTGCTTTCCAAATTCAGCCAGGAGTTTATGTTGTTCTTTTGAGGTGGAAAATCCTGCAGTAGAAAAGGAAATAAAACTTGTGGTTAAAGCGGGGGTACTGAATGTCCCTAAATTCAGTTCTGAAAAGTACAGGGAAGGTAGTGGAAGGAAGACTCTTATTGGGATGTCTCAGAAATAGGTAGGGGCCTTGAGAAATAAGCACAGAAATGTAGTTGTTCCTAAGAACTGCCAAGAGGGTGTTGACCTTGAGGGATAAAAACCAGATAAGAAAAACACAATGAGTCACTTACTCCCCTCCTAGAAGAAAAATGTCTCTTAATCCAGGAACAAAAAACACTGGAATCCAAAGGATACAGTATACTTAATTGGATAAGCATAGAGGCTTCAGGGTTGGATAGGGTTGGGCTCAAATCCCAGTATTAACACTTACTTGTTACGTGACCTTGGGCAAGTACTTTCACTTAACTGAGCATTGGATGGTTCCTCTATAAAATAAAGAAAATAAAACCCAAAAGGTTGAGAAGTTCTGAGCCTAAATCCAGTCTCAAAGGAAACACAGGAGAGAGTTACAGAAAATTTTCCTGGTTCTGGTAATTCCCCATCAGGTTGTTTGGACAAACCCTTATGCTAAAAACAACAACAAAAAAAATCATGATGAAAAAGAAGTAATACCTCTTTAAATACTAATGATGCCGGACCGGGGTTCTTGTTCACGAAGCCGAAGAATGAGCTTCACAAACACTTAAGGTAGGAGAGCAAGGTACGTACAGGCTTTTATTTAGAAATAAAGTGAGAGGAAAGAGCTCCTGGCTCATGCCAGGAGGGGACAAGAGAGCCCAGGGTGGTGGGTTGTCTAGGGGATTTATAGGCAGTTGAGAATTTTTGGACATTGAGGGCTTAGGTTGTGGACTTGTACCACCTGCCCTGCCCTCAAGGTGGGTGGAGTTACTGTTTGCTAGGGTTGTTTATAGCGAAGTCACAGGTTGTGCTGAGATACCCCTGCGGAACACTTAAAACATTCCAGGTGAAGTTGCTCCCGGCCTTTGGACCTTCAACTGACTTCACTGAAGATGTCTATATTCCTAGTCTGGTGTCTTTACCCTAGAGAGTTAGTGTGACCTTGACTTGGCCTAATGCTGAACACAGAGTTTCTTCGATAGGGACTTTACGTTGTTACATTGCTTTGACTGTAAATATCCTGCCTTGCCTTTTTTTCCGAAGGCTCTCACTCTACTCTGACTATATCCATGGTCCCCGTCTCATCAAGGTGGCAATAAAAATACGGAAACATCATGCCAACACCATGGGAAACAGGAAATCTAGAGAAATAATAAGCAGGGTGGCAGTTTCTGCCCTGAGGACATTTGTCCATTCCCAAAAAATATTGACTCATTTTCGTTGCCTTGAAAGGCAAAGGAGACAGAGATTAAAGGCCAGAACCTCACAGAGGAGGTAAACTAACAGGAGACCCTCGCTACAATAAGCTGGGACCCCAAAGGCTACAGTCTGAGGAGGAGGACGAATAGGTGGTGGGTCATTCCACAGCTCAGGCTGAATTACATGACTGGCCCTGGGATCCTTGAGCCTTAATTAAGACAAAGAAGCAAATCAGAAGGGCCAGCTGGTAAAAGAATAGACTTCAAACACTGGGCTTAGCAAACAAACTATAAGATAACTACATTGCTATGGATAAAGAAATAAATAACAAATTTGAAGAGATTTCCAAAAGCAATTGGAAACTATAACAAATGGTATGTCATCATCACTAAACCTAATTAAACCTTCAGAAAAAAAGATCACTACCCCAAATGAAAAAGTAAAGAGATAGCTTTAGTCACCATATTAAGAAAATAATTTGTGAAAATTTAAGACAGGTCATAGGAAATTATCAGAGTATAGGATGAAGAAAGAAAAATGGGGAAAATACAGAAATTTCTGAACGTAAGAGACTCAAACTGAAACTGCTCTCATTCACCAAGCACTAAATAACAATTATTTTACCAGGCACAAAATACAGAATTTCGCTGCTAATAAGTAAAATCCTTTGCTGCCCTTTCTCTGTAAGCAAATTGGGCTTCAGACCGGCTTTTTCCTTACAACTAGCTGATGAAATTCCAGAACTTAACTTCAGAAACGCAAATCTTCACAATCAACAAAAGGAAACACAAAAAGAGGAAAGCCTCTGGGCTCTGTTCCCTGCGGCTATGGAGGGGTGGAAACCATTTTTGCTTCACAATTATTTCAAATAACCTAAACTTAAAAGATGTTAAATTGAGAATTTTAACAAGAATGTCAATCATGTTCTCTTTTACAATATGGAGACATACGAATATTTATAACTCTTAGCAACTAGCTGTATTCTCTGTTAATACAAATCTTTCCTTGGAAGTGCTGGGGGAGAGGTGTTGTGTATTTTCCTCGGTTCTTGCCCCCGCCGCGACAAAGAATTGAAGGGCAGAGACACAGTAGTGAAGCAGAGTAAAAGTTTTATTTAAAGTTACTTAGAGAGAGAAAGTGCAGGTGACCTCAGAGAGAGAGGAGCTCCCTGAAAGGTTGGGGGTTCCCCCTTTTAAGGATTTTTCAGGAATGTGACAAAGGGCTAGGGGTGTGGACTTGTTAAGTGGTCTCAAGTATCTTTGATGAGACATTAAGTTTCTTATCAGTCAGTCCTTTAGGTAATTCTGCAAAATGAGCTGAACACAAGAAATGTACTGCTTTGGTCCCCTCCCAGGATAGCAGCTTCCTGCTCTGGGAGCATATCAATCAAGACTGTCTGCTCTTCCTCCAAGGCGGGCAGAGTTATTTGTTTGCTAAAGAGTATGTTAAGAAATCTTTCTTCTTAAACTTCCTGGGTTTTTTTTTTTTCAAAATGCAATTTTGGCTTTAAGGTGGGATCTCCCTGTCTTTATTATGCTGTTTATAGGTGGGCCTTCTAGCAGGCTAGAGTAAATCTTACCATGACAAATTGACACAATGAAGACACGGGCTGTGCTCATATACTTTTCCTTATTTGGGGAATATTCAAACATTCAAGGCCAAGTTGCTCTTGACCTTTTGAGTTTTAACTGATTAACTCATTAACTCTGAGTCTTGTCTGGATTTCTAGTTTTAACTGGTTAACTGAATCCTTTCTAGAGGGCTTTACTGACCTTGTTCTCTTTCCACCCCGCTCATATCTATTTTCCTGCCTAACAGAAGTACTATTTTTAAAAAGGCATTTTGTAAGATCCCACAACTTTAGAAATTGACGCTTTGTTCTGTGAAAATGGCATACAAAAAATGTGTAATTCTAATTAGGTATCTTACTTTCTAATCAATTAACCTGGTTCAGTAGACAGAATAATGGTCCTCCCAAGATGTCCTGATCCTGTGAATATATGTTACCTTACACGGCAAATGGGACTTTGCATATGTGATTAAGGATTTTGGGATGAAGTAGCTGTCCCTAGTGAGCTCAATGTGATTACAACAGTCCTTTTAAGGAAGCAGGGGGCTCAGTCAGCGAAGGAGCTATGACAATGAAAGCAGAAGGTCGGAGTCAGAGAGCTGAAGACGCTGTACTGTTGGCTCTGAAGATGAAGAAGAGAACCATGAACTAAAGGAATGCAGGTAGCATCTAGAAACTGGAAGAAACAAGGATACAGATTCCTTCCTACAGTCTCTGAAGGGAGCTCTGTCCTGCCAACACCTTGATTTTAGGACTGCTGAACACATGAACTGCAAGATAATGTGTTGACCGTCTATGTTTGCCATAACTTATTACACCAACAAGAGGAAGCTAATACATCTAGTGATGAATGCCATCTCTATGTCTGGAAACAGATTAATACTTGTAAGATCCTTCTGACAATTAGGAAAGGATCACTGGCACTCTCCTCTTCACCCACAGGCACGGATAAGCAAAAACAAACTCACTGCTAAGGAAAAGTTCTAAAATGTCCTAAATTAAATGACATAAGGGCCAGAGAATGAGCGAGAGAGACAAGGGAAGCTCATCAGCCAACAGCTACAGGCTCTAGCTCTCCAGAAACTCCACGTTCTTCCACGAAGTCATTTCAACAACCACCTAGAAGGCTCCCAGAACCACTGCATCTCCCTGGCATGTGACCAGTATCTGACCACCATCGACAACCAATCCATGAGCCTTCTCTGTGGACTAAATATCTATTCCTGAACTTCCCCCCCTCTGCAGTAGCTCACCATCCTTATCTGTACCAATGTGAATTTAAAGGACTTTCTTTCCTTGAGCCCCGTTTCTTAAGTCTGGTGGACAAGTTGATGATGTACACTGGCCTTGCTGCGGGTGAAGCAGAAACTTCCTGTTCCAGGACTTAGTCCTTATCTGGTTAGCACCAGTCAAGGCTCCATAAACCCTTTTATTTCACAGATCTTTCAGTCTCTCTGGAGTTTTTGACTTGTCACCACAATTCTGCAGGATTTAATGTGTAACAAATACTTTGAGAGGACACATTTCTTTAACAGGGTCATTATTTCCATTCACCAGTGAGAAAAATGAAATTCTGAGTAACTTGCTTAAAGATCAGTAAACAAGGAGCTAGAATGTAAAATCCCTGTCAACTGACTCCAAAGTCCAATATTTTCCCACATCTTGCTGCTTCCCAAACTGCTTGGGGTGTGAAGGGAGAAAGCAGCCAAATGTGTTCCTCAAATGACTCACAGCTGCACAAAAGACTCCAGGTTTGTGACATTCTCCACCTTCTTTGATTTAATTTCATGCTCACAGTAAGCAACGTGTTGCTTTCTTAGTTTGACTTCCCAAGTGCCCCAGTACCAGAACTGACATGCCCTGGAGAGAGGAACAGAGTATTCTGGTCACTGAAAAGAATATATTAATACAGGATGTGGGTGTGTTTTTCTCTCTACATCTATCTTAGTCTCATCTCAGTGAATTAATCTGTATTTGTTTATCACCAAGTTTCATTTCAGCTTTTCACCAATGCTGAACACCAAATCCTGGACGGTGGTCAGTTAACCGAAATACCACCACCATGCATGCTCTTTTATTAAGTTCTGTTGGAACTTCCAAATAAAGGCAACTTACTTATTATTGATAACTTCAAAAGTATTTATGAATCAAACACAGCTAATTAGAGCATGAGGCCTCAGAGATGCTTAAGTGAAATTGTTGCAAAAAAGAAATTCTACTTTATACAGAACACATCAGTTTATGGAGGTATAAGGACTGAGAGGGGGAAAAAAATTACAACTGTTCCCAAACTTCATTGACAAACTAAAAACACTTTGTGATAATACACTGTGCTGGATAGTTATGATTCACCCACTTTTAAGAATGTTTTATATAAAGTTTATATAAAAACTCAACAAAATCTACAAACAATTGGACCTAGGGAATGAGGTCAGCAAGACAAATGCTCTGAAAACAATACACCAGAATCAAGCACTCCCATTCAGCAGTCACAATCAATGGCACAATGTAATTTTAAAATATCAGTGAAAACACAACAACCAAAAAGCAAATAACCTGATTAAAAAAGGGGCAGACGATCTGAACAGACACTTCTCCAAAGAAGAAATTCAGATGGCCAACAGGCATATGAAGAGATTCTTCACATCCCTAATCATCAGAGGAATGCAAATTAAAACCACAATAAGATATCACCTCACACCAGTTAGGATGGCCAATGTCCAAAAGACAAACAACAACAAATGTTGGCGAGGATGTGGAGAGAGGGGAACCCTCCTACAATGCTATTGGGAATGTAAATTAGTTCAACTATTGTGGAAAGCAGTATGGAGTTTCCTCAAAAAACTAAAAATAGAAATACCATTTGACCCAGGAATTCCACTCCTAGGAATTTACCCTAAGACTGCAGGATAACAGATTCAAAAACACATATGTATCCCTATGTTTATCACAGCACTATTTACAATAGCCAAGAAATGGAAGCAACCTAAGTGTACATCAGTAGATGAATGGCTAAAGAACATGTGGTACCCATACACAATGGAATACTATTCAGCCATCATTAGAAAATAAATCTTACCATTTGCAACAACATGGATGAAGCCAGAGGGTATTATGCTCAGTGAAATAACCAGGCGGAGAAAGACAAGTATCAAATGATTTCACTCATCTGTGTAGTATACGAACAAAACAAAAACTGATGGGACAAAACAGCAGCAGACTCACAGAACCCAAGAATGGACTAACAGTTTCCAAAGGGAAAGGGACTGGGGAGGGTGGGCGGAAAGGGAGGGATAGGGGGAATAGGGGCTTTATGATTAGCACACATAATGTAGGCGGGTGCATGGGGAAGGCAGTATACCTCAGAGAAGACAAGTAGTGACTCTACAGCATCATACCACGCTGGTGGACAGTAACTGTAATGGGGTATGTGGTGGGGACTTGATAATGGGGGGAATCTGGTAACTACAATGTTGCTCACGTGATTGCCATATTAATGATACCAAAATAAAAAAAAAACACTACAAAAATGGCAAAGATCAAGGATAAGGCAGAGTATTAAAAGTAGGCATCAGACTTCTCAGCAGAAACCTAACAGGCCAGAAGGGAGTGGCATGATATCTTTAATGCAATGAAACAGAAGGGCCTCCAACCAAGAATACTCAACCTGGCAAGATTATCATTTCAATTTGAAGGAGAGCTATCTATGCACCCAACATAGGAGCACCTACATATGTGAAACAAATACCAGCAGAAATAAAGGGGGAAAGAGAAGGCAATGCGTTCATTTTAGGAGACTTCAACACACCACTCACTTTGAAGGACAGATCAACCAGACAGAAAATAAGTAAGGAGACAGAGGCACTGAACAACACATTAGAACAGATGGACCTAAGAGACATCTACAGAACACTCCACCCAAAAGCAGCAGGATACACATTCTTCTCAAGTGCACATGGAACATTTTCAAGAACAGATCATATCCTAGGCCACAAAAAGTGCATAACTAAATTCAAAGATTGAAATTGTACCAACCAGCTTCTCAGACCACAAAGGTATCAAACTAGAATTAAATTACACAAAGAAAACAAAAAAGCCCACAAACACACGGAGGCTTAACAACATGCTCCTAAATAATCAACGGATCAATGACCAAATAAAAACAGAGATCAAACAATATAGGCAGACAAATGACAACAATAACTCAACACCGCAAAATCTGTGGGACGCCGTGAAGGCTGCGCTAAGAGGGAAGTATGCTGCAATACAGGCTTACCTCAGGAAAGAAGAAAAATCCCATATGAACAGTCTAAACTCAGAATTAATGAAACTAGAAAAAGAAGAACAAATGAGACCCAAAGTCAGTAGAAGGAGGGACATAACAAAGATTAGAGCAGAAATAAATAAAATCGAGAAGAATAAAACAACAGAAAGAATCAATGAAAGCAGGAGCTGGTTCTCCAAGAAAATAAACAAAAATAGATAAACCTCTAGCCAGACTTATTAAGAAAAAAAGAGAGTCTACACCAAGAAACAGAATCAGAAATGAGAAGGGAAAAAATCACTATGGACACCACAGAAATATAAAGAATTATTAGGGAATATCATGAAAAACTACATCCTAACAAACTGGATAACCCAGAAGAAATGGACAACTTTCTAGAAAAATACAACCTTCCAAGGCCGACCCAGGAAGAAACAGAAAAATCTGAACAGACCAATTACCAGCAATGAAATTGAATTGGTAATCAAAAAACTACCTAAGAACAAAACACCTGGAACAGATGGTTTCACTGCTGAATTTTATCAAACACTTAGTGAAGACCTAATACCTATCCTCCTTAAAATTTCCCAAAAAGTAGAAGAGGAGGGAAATACTTCCAAACTCATTCTATGAGGCCAGCATCACTCTAACACCAAAACCAGACAAAGACAGCACAAAAAAAGAATATTACAGACCAATATCCTGATGAACATAGATGCAAAAATACTCAACAAAATATTAGCAAACCGAATTCAAAAATGCATCAAAAAGATTATCCATCATGATCAAATAGGATTTATTTCAGCGATGCAAGAATGGTACGATATGTGGAAAATCCATCAACATCATACACCACATCAACAAAAAGAAGGACAAAAACCACATGATCATCTCCATAGATGCTGAAAAAGCATTCGACAAAATTCAACATCCATTCATGATAAAAACTTTCGACAATATGGGTATAGAGGGCAAGTACCTCAACATAATAAAGGTGGTATATGAGAAACCCACAGCCAACACATCAAACTTAACAGTGAAAAGCAAGAGAAGGATGGCCACTCTCCCCACTTTTATTCAACATAGTACTTGAGGTCCTAGCCATGGCAATCAGACAACACAAAGAAATAAAATGCATCCAGATTGGTAAGGGAGAAGTTAAACTGTCACTGTTTGCAGATGACATGGTATTGTACATAAAAACCGGAAAAAAAAATCCACTCCAAAACTACTAGAACTAATACCTGAATTCAGGAAAGTTGCAGGATACAAAATCAATACACAGAAATCTGTTGCATTCTTAACCCTTGAACCCTTGGTAACCACGAATCTAAAGCCAGCAATGGCAAAAAGTACATATCTATCGATAATCACCCTAAATGTAAATGGACTGAATGCACCAATCAAAAGACACAGAGTAACAGAATGGATAAAAAAGCAAGACACATCTATATGCTGCCTACAAGAAACTCACCTCAAATCCAAAGATATACACAGACTAAAAGTGAAGGGATGGAAAAAGATATTTCATGCAAACAACAAAGAGAAAAAAGCAGGTGTTGCAGTACTTGTATCAGACAAAATAGACTTCAAAACGAAGAAAGTAGCAAAAGATAAAGAAGGACATTACATAATGATAAAGGGGTCAGTCCAACAAGAAGATATAACCATTATAAATATATATGCACCCAACACAGGAGCGCCAGCATATGTGAGACAAATACTAACAGAATTAAAGGAGGAAATAGACAGCAATGCATTCATCTTAGGAGACTTCAACACACCACTCACTCCTGAGGACAGATCAACCAGACAGAAAATAAGTAAAGACACAGAGGCACTGAACAACACACTAGAACAGATGGATCTAACACACATCTACAGAACTCTACACCCAAAAGCAACAGGATACACATTATTCTCAGATGCACATGGAACATTTTCCAGAATAGACCACATACTAGGCCACAAAAAGAACCTCAGTAATTTCAAAAATATTGAAATCCTACCAACCAACTTCTCAGATCACCAAGGTATAAAACTAGAAATAAATTTTAGAAAGAAATCCAAAAGCCTCACAAATACATGGAGACTTAACAACACTCTCCTAATTAATAAATTGGTTAATGACCAAATCAAAACAGAAATCAAAGAATATATGGAGACTAACAACAACAACAACACAAAGCCACAACCTCTGTGGGACGCAGCAAAGGCAGTTCTAAGAGGAAAGTATATTGCAATCCAGGACTATTTAAAGAAGGAAGAACATTCTCAAATGAATGGTCTAAAGACACAATTACTGAAATTGGAAAAAGAAGAACAAATGAGGCCCAAAGTCACCAGAAGGAGGGACATAATAAAGATCAGAGAAGAAATAAATAAAATTGAGAAGAATAAAACAATAGAAAAAATCAATGAAACCAAGAGCTAGTTCTTTGAAAAAATAAACAAAATAGATAAACCCCTAGCCAGACTCATTAAGAGAAAAAGAGAATCTACACACATAAACACAATCAGAAATGAGAAAGGAAAAATCACGACAGACCCCACAGAAATACAAAGAATCATAAGAGAATATTATGAGAATCTATATGCTAACAAGCTGGAAAACATAGAAGAAATGGACAACTTCTTAGAAAAATACAACCTTCCAAGACTGACCAAGCAAGAAACAGAAAAACTAAACAGACCAATCACCAGTGACGAAATCGAATTGGTAATCAAAAAACTACCCAAGAACAAAACCCCGGGCCTGATGGATTCACCTCTGAATTCTACCAGACATATAGAGAAGAAATAACACCGATTCTCCTTAAAGTTTTCCAAAAAATAGAAGAGGAGGGAATACTTCCAAACTCATTCTATGAAGCCAGCATCACTCTAATACCAAAACCGGGCAAAGACCTCACCAAAAAAGAAAATCACAGACCAATATCCCTGATGAACGTAGATGCAAAAATGAAGCCTTGAAGCCGAGATTCAAGTCATCAAGAGGATCACCATGATCAAGTGATTCATCCCAGGGATGCAAGGATGGTACAACATTGAAAATCCATCAACATCATCCACCACATCAACAAAAAGAAGAACAAAAACCACATGATCATCTCCATAGATGCTGAAAAAGCATTTGACAAAATTCAGCATCCATTCATGATTAAAACTCTCAACAAAATGGGTATAGACGGCAAGTACCTCAACATCATAAAGGCCATATATGACAAACCCACAGCTAACATCATACTTAATGGCGAGAAGCTGAAAGCTTTCATCTAAGATCGGGAACAAGACAGGGATGCCCACTCTCTCCACTGTTATTCAACATAGTACTGGAGGTCCTAGCCACAGCAATCAGACAAAACAAAGACATACAAGGCATCCAGATTGGTAAAGAGAAGTCAAATTGTCACTATTTGCAGATGACATGATACTGTACATAAAAAACCCTAAAGATTCCATTCCAAAACTGCTAGAACTAATATCTGAATTCAGCAAAGTTGCAGGATACAAAATTAACACACAGAAATCTGTTGCTTTCCTATACACTAATGATGAACTAACAGAAAGAGAAATCGAAAAACAATTCCATTCACAATTGCATCAAAAAGAATAAAATACCTAGGAATAAACCTAACGAAGGAAGTGAAAGACCTGTACTCTGAAAACTACAAGACACTCCTAAGAGAAATTAAGGAGGACACTAACAAATGGAAATGCATCCCATGCTCTTGGCTAGGAAGAATAAATATTGTCAAAATGGCTATACTACCTAAAGCAATCTACAGATTCAATGCAATCCCTATCAAACTGCCAGCAGCTTTCTTCAATGAACTGGAACAA